>KV011260.1:23790-45687 GCA_001598015.1 Dorcoceras hygrometricum
TTTGATCTCCAAGATGTATGCATAGTTATCGGATCTATAGCGACTCTCGATTTACCAATGGTCGTTGATCTGATCGGGATATATGTGTTGAAAGGACCGTACTGTACGCTAACCACGACCAACTGGTTCTTGCAGGCACTATCATTGATACCTAGGGGATCATGGGGCGATGTTGCTAGGCGCTTTACCATGATCCGATGGGCAAGTCCGAAATTGTGATTTCGGAGCCGCAATGGTTGTGGGCCCACGGCTAGCGGTATCCCTGAACCATTGAGTTGATCTGATCGGGATATATGTGTTGAAAGGACCGTACTGTACGCTAACCACGACCAACTGGTTCTTGCAGGCACTATCATTGATACCTAGGGGATCATGGGGCGATGTTGCTAGGCGCTTTACCATGATCCGATGGGCAAGTCCGAAATTGTGATTTCGGAGCCGCAATGGTTGTGGGCCCACGGCTAGCGGTATCCCTGAACCATTGAGGGTCACACAAGAACTGGATTCATGATTCCCGCACGAAAACTGAGCTCAATGGGTTGAGCATAGGAGGAGAATTTTAGGGAGTGCGACTTCCTAAACGTCAACAGGGGTCAAATTGCGATTTCCCAAAGTTGAGGGGCTAAACTGTAATTTTGGACTAGGTATCTGAAAAATTATTTTTCACATCACAATATTCAGTTTTGGAAACTGAGTCGATCGATCCAATCTGATCGTCGATTGGAGTTATGATGAAACTGTAGTGATTTGAATGAACCGAATGTTCATATATTGGACTGGGCCCGCCCCAGGTCCAATGGGCCGGTTCATGCCCATCATTGGTCTACTTATGCTAGACCTAGGGCTTCATATCACAACTAACACAACACAAAACCCTACTCCAAGCTCTTGGCCACCGCCCCCACCTCTTCTCCTCTCCCTCGTCCGCGCCTCCCCACGCGCCACCACACGTCGGCCACGCGCCGCTGCCCCTTCGCCGGACTTGTTCCGGCCACCACGCTGAGGAGTTTCCGTCCGTGCTGAAATCCGTCATATCTTCTAGTGCAGATTGACAGAGGCATCTTGATTCCGCCATTGTATGCCAACAAGGATGTGTGTTGCTTATCGGCAGCTGAATAAAGCAACGATTAAGAATAAGTACCCGCTGCCGAAAATTTATGATCTATTTGATCAGCTGCAGGGATCGGCAGTGTACTCCAAGATTGATCTGCGATCTGGTTATCATCTTTGCGGATTAGAGACGCTGATGTGGCGAAGACGGCGTTCCGGACTAGATACGGGCATTATGAGTTTCTTGTGATGTCATTTGGATTGACGAATTCTCCTGATGTTTTCATGGATTTGATGAACCGTGTCTTTAGTGAGTATATCGATCATTTCGTGATTGTCTTCATAGATTATATTCTAGTGTACTCGAGGAGCTATAGAGATCATAAGGAGCACTTCAGGTTGGTGTTGCAGAAACTGAGAGACTCACGGCTGTATGCGAAGTTCAGTAAGTGTGAATTTTGGTTGGATAAGGTAGTCTCTTTGGGTCATGTCATCTCTGAACAAGGTATTTCGATGGATCCTAGTAAGGTTGAAGCAGTTCTTAACTGGGAGCGACTTAGGAATTTTTCGGAGATTCGTAGTTTCTTAGGTTTGGCTGGCTATTACAGATGTTTCATTGAGAGTTTTTCTTCAATAGCCAAGCCGATGACGCAGTTGACCCAGAAGGATAGAAGATTTTTGTGGACAGACGAGTGTGAGTCGAGTTTCCAATTGCTCAAGGAGAAGTTGACAATTGCTCCTATGTTGACTTTACCTTCTGGTTCTGGAGGTTTTGTGGTTTGTTCCGATGCTTCTCTGAGTGGCTTGGGTTGTGTATTGATGCAGAACGGGCGTGTGATAGCCTATGCGTCTCGAAATTTGAAACTCCATGAGACAAGATACCCCGTTCACGATCTAGAGTTGGCTGCTATTGTTTTTGCCTTGAAGATTTGGCGTCATTACCTGTATGGTGAACAGTTTGTGGTGTACATAGACCACAAGAGTTTGAAGTATATCTTAACTCAATCAGATCTGAACATGAGACAGTGTCGTTGGATGGAGATTCTCAAGGATTTTGACTGTGAGATTCAGTATCAGCCTGTGCGAATTAACTTAGTAGCAGATGCCTTGAGTAGGAAAGCCCAGCCTGCGATGCTAACATCTTTGAGTATATCCAAAGTCCATGTGTATTTGGGGACTTCTGGATGGCGTTTTCAGCCAGATGATCAGTACTTCATGGTTTCTTCCTTTCAGGTTGAACCACAGATTGTGGCAGACATTAGAGCAGCACAGAGAACTGACCCGTATATTCATGAGTTGAAGATAAAAGCCCAGAATGATCAGTCGGGAGATTTTACTGTTGCTTCTGATGGATGCCTGAGATTTCGCGATAGATTGGTACTTCCGAACCTGATTGATTTGAGAGAAACTATCTTGAATGAGGCCCATTGCAGTCGTTATATTGTGCATCCGGGTGAGAAGAAGATGTATCATGCCTTGAAGTCGCGCTACTGGTGGGAAGGTATGAGGAATGACATCTCTACATTTTTAGCTCGATGTTGGAACTGTGAACAGGTCAAGGCCGAGAGAATGAGACCTGGTGGATTGTTGTAGAGTTTAGAAGTGCTTCAATGGAATTGGGAGCACGTCTTCATGGATTTTGTGACTCATTTACCTCATTAGAGTAGGGGATGTGATGCGATTTGGATGGTGATTGACAGGCTTTCGAAGTCAGCCCATTTCATTCCCTATGACGTGAGATGTTCCATGAAGAAGAGGGCGAGACTGTACGTTGACCATGTGGTTAGATTGCATAGAGTGCCGGTTTCGATAGTGTCTGATAGAGATCCACGGTTTACTTCCCGATTTTGGAAGGGCTTGCAAGCAGCAATTGGTTCAAGATTGGTTATGAGTACAGCTTATCATCCTCAGACAGATGACCAATCTGAGAGAACTATACAGACCTTGGAGGATATGTTGCGAGCAATTGTCATGGATTTCAGTGGTGGCTGGCAGGATTTTTATCCCTGGTAGAATTTTCGTACAATAATAGCTACCAAGTGACTATCGAGATGGCATCATTCGAAGTTTGTACGGTCGAAAGTGTAGATCACCGATTTGTTGGGAAGAAGTTGGTGAGAGACAACTGTCTACCCCTGAGTTTGTGCAGCATATGAAAGATCAGGTTGAGCTGATTTGGAGTAGAATGAAGGCTGCACAAGATCGTCAAGCTAGCTACGCTAACAAGAGGCGTAGGCCTTTGGAGTTTCAGTTTGGCGATCGAGTGTTTCTGAAAGTTTCTCCTTTCAAGAGCGTGATGAGATTCAGGCTGAAGGGTAGGTTAGCTCCTAGGTTCGTTGGTCCATTTGAGATAGTTGAGAGGATTGGATCCTTGGCGTATCGATTGCGACTGCCTGCTGAGTTAGCAGTATGATGTGTTTCATGTATCAATGTTGAGGAAATATGAGCCAGATCCGTCCCATGTGCTAAGGACTGATGAAGTTGAGCTGGATCCGGCCCTGAGTTATGTTGAATATCCGGTACAGATTCTAGATAGGAAGGAGAAGCAATTGAGAAACAAGACTATTCCGTTGGTGATGGTCCAATGGAGCAAGCACGCAGAGAGGAAGCTACCTGGAAAGTTGAAGAAAAAATGAGACAGGAGTGGCCTCATCTATTTGAGCATATGAAGTAGTAACCCAGGTAATCTTGTAGCTTGTCAATTGCATGTTGAGTTTCTTTGGTTCTTTTAGTTAGTGACTGTTTGAATATATTAGGAATGTTGGATTGTTATATTTCAGTCCTGGTGATTCTCTGGTTTTCCCTTAGTTTTGATTTGTAGTTGTCATTTGATTTCGAGGACGAAATCTCTTAAGGAGGGGGGATGTGAGGACTGTAATTAATCGATTTAATTAGTGCTATGTTACGAGAAGATTTGAGGAAATAGCTAGAATGGTTATATAGTGATTAATGACTTTATTAGATTCGAATGAGGATTTAAATCGGAGATGCGTGTCTTATGAACTATTGGGTATCCAGCCTAGGAGAACTGGTCAAAGCTGTTCGTGGAAATCAGCTTTGGATGCGGGCAGATTTGAGTACTTGAGCCTCGAGCTGGAGAGAAATGCCCCGTGCACGTGAGATGGTAGCGCTGTGTGGACCGGTTCGATTCGTGTTTTGGTGTAGATCGAGTCGTGGATTCCATATTTGAGTAAGAACTAGGTGTCCAGATCTGGGGACAGTGTGACGTCGTTTTGGGTTACCAGTGTAGACGCTGGTTGAGTGAAATTGTTGCGACATCGTTTCGCAAATACCATATTGGGCGCTGGTTTCTGGTTGTTGGTAAACTGTGCGTACCAGATTTGGGGAAAACAGCGTGTTGATATGAGATCTGAGTTGGTTGTAGAGTAAGCTGCGTGCATGGCGCTCAGAGCTGGATGCTCCCATTTTGGTCAGTGTGCGCGATCTGATCTAAACTGTTGGGGAAGTGAAATCTGACAGTACTTGTGATCAGATCTGGATGTGCGAGCAGTTTGTGGTCCAGATCGGTTGAGTTTAGGTAAGGGTCAGCTTTGGCGGGAGCTGGTCGACGTGATCTGTTTATCCTGAGCAGGACTCCTGCGCGACGTCGTTTGGTGACAGTTAGATTCGGTATAGCGTAGAGGATTCAGATCTTGTGAAGTGCTCAGATCTGAGTTGGTCGGTGTAGCAGATCTCGGGACTTAGTAATTGGCTTTGACTTTGACCTTGTATACCATTATATTTTCCAACACTTAGCCAATTTCAGATCCGATATCTCTTATCTTCTTCCAGAGAGCCCTCAACATATATCATTCCCGAAACCCTCACTATTCATCGTACTCGATTTCCTTCAATTTCCGTCGATTTACCCCGCCGTTTGGAGCAAGGTTGGTGGCACTGAGCTCGTCTTCTCTAGATATTTTGATTGGTACCATTTTGGAGACTTGGACTGGCTGTTCGAGGAGGTGCGACGAGAGTAGAGCGTTCGAATATTTCACGATTTACCAGTACGGTAGATCTCTTGTTCCTTTAGCAGCTTTGGGTAAGTGATTTCTTCTTGTTCTAAGCTTCGATTTAGAGCTGGTTGGTCCTACGTTGTAGTCATGACTGTTCTGGACTTCTCAGCCATAGACAGTAGGCTGAACGAGCTTAGATACGAGCTGATTTGTTAGATGTCTTGGCAGATTTGTGCTTTCAGACAGCTTCTGTTGAGTTCCTTGGTGAGCTAGTAGGGCAGCAGATCTGAGCTGGTTGTTGGAGATGTGTTCTCGTGTGATCTGCTGAGGTAGTAGCTGTGTAGAGGTTTGAGGTACGGATTGAGCTCTTACTAGCAGCTTTAATATCAGCCTGAGAATATTTCTATTCGTGAGTGAACTGCTGTGATTTATGTGGTAGATGATTTGTGTGCTTATTTTCTTGTGCGTGTGATTTATATGCGTTTTATTGTGAGCTGAATCTGCTTGGCATTCACGCATACCATATTGAGCCTACATTCTTTGAGAACTGAATATCGCTGAGTCGCGATTTGCCAGCTGAGTCGTCGTGCTGAGAATCCAATGTCGTCGCGATAGCCAGCTGAGTCGTTGTGATTTGGATTCTGATTGATGATTGAGATTTGATTGCACAGCTGAGTCATTGTGCCTTGCTTACCGATTATTCTTGGTAGCCCTCATGCATTGCACGTTTGAAATATTGCATGCCTGATATGATTGATGCTTTATAGATGCTCTTCGTACTGAGGTTTGACCTCGTTTTATTTTCCCTCTTTTTGGGCTGCTTTGGTCTGTGTTGACCTTTGCAGGGTTTTCAGGTAATCCAGCTGGATTGAGTGCAGCATCAGCTGGTTGATCCCCGTTTTGAGTCCCCAGTTATATATATATGTATTGAATAAATAAAACCAGGGGATGCCCTGTGTGAATATTGTATTTGGGATCTGTATTGGACGCATACGTGTTTATATTTTGATATTGTCGTTGTTTGGATTTTTGAGTTAAAATCCATATTTTGAGTATGTTTGTATTTTAAGAGTTGATTTTAGTGCAGGACCAAAACAAACAATTTTAACCCATATTTTACGCTTCCGTGTAATTATGATTAATTGAGTAATTAATCGCTGGTTTAGCGCACCGGGCCTGACATGACTTGAATCGAATTCACAGTTTGAGTTGAACCGAATGTTCACAGTTTGAGTTGAACCGAATTTTTACTATTTGAGTTGAACCGATTGTCCTCTATTTTGTTCAATTCAAACTCTATCCCTCTACCTATAAATATGGCAATGAGGAGACACTTTCAAAGAGAGAAAGAAAAATCCACTTGATTATTAAATCATAACTCTCCTCTCCCCTCCCATCCACTCTCAGTCTCCTCCCGCCGTCCCCGCCACCATCGCTAGCCGCCGCTGCCACGTGCCGTCGGACCCCGTTCCGACCGTCTTGGCCAGGAGATTCCGTTCGTGACAATTTGCTATGCTTTCTAGTGCAAGGCAGAAATGGAATTTGGAAACCGATCATAGACCGGATTAGGCGAACAATCGGAGATTCAACCGTTGCTATTGCAGCGTAAAACCGGAATAGTCGGAGCCGGACGCAAAGTCATCAAAGGTAAATAATTCTAAACATCCTATGCATGTTTAGCTTTTGTATTATTCGTGTATGAGCGTTCCCGGTCACAAAATTTTTAAAAAACTTCCGCTGCACTCCGGGAGCTTGATCCGGATCCGTCACTGCTCCAACACGCATTACCACCAGAAAGGAGCCAAGACCATGCAATAAGAATTAAGGAAGGGTGTGGTCTGGTCCAAGTACGCCCTATCAATATGCACACAGGACTCATAGACGACAATCAGTTTGTCCTAGAGTCTATCAGAAATTGGCTCCTAGGTATTATGGACTCTATCTAGTGATCAAACGGGTGGGCAGTGTTGCATACAGGTTACAGCTACCCGAAGGATTGCGCATTCATCCGGTGTTCCATGCGTCTCAGCTTATAAATGCAGTCTGAGAGCTGAGAAAGGGCCTGGACTTACCAAAGGGATTGGAAGATGAAATTTTTTTCAATTATGAGTCACTCAAGATATTAGACCGCAGACACAAGAAACAAATCGGAGAGCTAATTCCGAAAGTGCTGGTGCAATGGAAGGATAAACAAGCGGAAGAAGCTACTTGGGAGGATGCCACAGACTTCTCGGCACAGTTTCCACATGTGAGCCTTGAGGACAAGGCTGTTTTGGGGAGGGATTGTGTTGTTATGGATCCAACAGATAAGCCCAAGCCCATTATAACTCATGTATATAAGAGGAAGCCCAAGGCCAATTAGAAAAGGGTGGAGAACGTGATAAGTAGTTGCAAGGGAGTGAAGGGGATGGTTATAAAGAATATAATTCTGTTAGGATCTAGATGTAGGCTAGGGAGTGACAGGGATTAGCCCTGGGTTTTGTAATCGTTGTTAAACATTTCCATATGGGTAATAGAAGTGCTTAATTTCACAGTTCATATATATTATCTTGTGTGTATGCTTAGCATTCTGTTATACATGAGGCGTATAACAACGGATAAATTCACAGAATCACCTTACTGGCACATCGTTCCTTTATAATCTTAAGTATAGCCAACTTTACAACATTCCAACCACTTGTCCGAAGCTTTAATCTGTTCAAACAATCAGCTACAAACTAACGGCAGTTGCAACTGAAAATGGATGTGTACTTTCATATCACGAACCACCTCTACCTCCATTTTCTTAAATAAATTATGAGGACTTAGATATTGAAGTAGAAGTGCCAACTCCAGGATGCCTTATCTGCTTGTTGCCAGGTTTTGTAAACCAGGTAGTGTAAAGAAAATGCTTGTGAGGCCCAACATGGTTGCACAGTAGCTTAACCTTTTGCCTTTCCCTTATCCATCTCAATACAACCTTCATGTGCCTCGTGCTATTCAATCCCCTCAAACCAACTTCCTGCTCAAACAGCAATAGCATCACTCAATCTTCATCAAAACCTTATATTAAACAAATTCAAACTCTGATTCTACAGCATAGAGTAAATAATCTACTGAGTATTTACCGAAGACATGATTCATCAGATTACCACCACCATGTAACACATAGACTACATCATTAATGTTGTTTAAATGTTATAAGCAACAATCAAAAGCCTATTCGATTCATACAATTAATGTAACTATTGGATGATTTATATCGTAATAACTACTACACCTAGTTTTACTATGTTACGTACAAGATAAAGGAAAGTGTGTACTTTTTCTTGTTTTTCAGCCATAATTGAATCAACACAGTTATCAAGACAATACCTTAACGTGCTCCCAAGTGTCAGCTATAGTTAGTGGACCATGTTCCTTCAAGACGTCAAAAATCACCCTTGTGATTGTTTGTGTTTGCGGGTGGCGTCTTGAGTTTTATTGGCTTCATCTTTGGTTTTGCTTTCTTTGCAACACAACTTATTGCTGTCGCAAACATGTTCGTCCTCTCAGACCCACAAATTTCACAAGTTCCAAACGAAATGCTACTCAACTGCTGCAGGGAAAAACAAAATATTTAAAGGATGGCATAATTACAAGCACCCTTTTAAGATATGTAATTTGGATACAGCCTGAACGTAAAGCATATTAGTTACACATAAATAATCTCCCAGAAGACTCTAGCCAAGCCTCGTCTTATTCTTAACCATGGCGGCGAAACAAAGTGATCAGCATAAATCTGGATCTTAAAAATGGTTATATCAAAATACCAGTTTAATATTCTTTTCCGAGGTTCTTGTACTTTTTCCTTTTCAGCTAAAGAACTCAAGCAGACAAGTTCAAGCAAAAGATGATGCATAGTTTGGGACATGTTCCGTCTCAGGACAAAGAATTCGTTAGTTTCAAGAAAAGAAGACGTAATCTATAAATACACATTCAATCCAATCAAGTGATTAATACGAAGTGTTAATAACTTCCTCGTTCACGCATTTGCACGAACATATATACTGCATGTTTCGGGTTATTTCTGGCCGAATGCGATTGAGTCCGAGAGGACAATGCAACCAAATCAGAACCTGTGAAAGGTATTTCCAACACTTCCGAAACTAAATTTGAGTTGATCTATACACTGACAAAGAATTACAACTGATGTAGCCAAATAGATCAGCCGACGAGCTGCTACCACGTCGAGGACCTCGGGAACGTCGGGCGTCGGGAATTGGAGAACACGTGGGTATTCCTGCAAGCAACGAACACTTGTCAAAGGGCGCCGGAGATGTGTCCGACGAAGCCCCTCCGATGCTTAAGTCAGCCGTGTACGAGAGTAAAACAAGAATATATATTGTGTGCAAGAGTATCTAATAGAGAGTGAATGAGCCTCAAAGAGCAAACCTGAGGGGTATTTATAGAAGGGCTAGGCAGATGAATCGTCTCGTGGACACGTTCTGTCGAGACGTGGGTGAGATCGTGCGCACGTCTTCCGTACAACACGACCCACGTTCTCCGCCTTTTGCGGAAGTACTTTAACACATCGGGTTGGGGTCCTCGGGAGAGGCCTCGACGTCAATCCCAACGTCCGAGCTCTTCGCGCGCTTCTTGATTGCTTTCGCCCTTGGTGATGTAGGTAGAGTTGATGCTTAGTCCTCGGGTCCCGAGCTACTAATGGAGGGCATCAGGAGTATCCCCCGCCGCTAGTCCTAGACGAAGAATTGAAGTATAGGAGTACGTGTTGTTGAGGTCGGGGCCCGAGGTGAGACCTACAATGGTGAAGGAACTCAAGGCCTGCCAGGCATCGTTTTGTGGTCGCCAAGAGATTTTTCATGATCGGGATACTGAGGCTCGGGGTTTACTGTGAATTTTGTGTTTTCTGAAGAAAACCATGATCCGTGTATCAATGCTTCTCCACCGTTGATAAAATCTTCATCGAACGGTCCAGATGGAGGTGTCTTGTCATCCGACGCGATGTTCCTGACATTCGAAATGACCGTTGCGCCAATCGAGATGACCGTTGAGCTCCCCAAGATGATCTGGATCGTTGAGGGGCATGCGATCGGACGGTTGAGATCAACCTCTCCATTCCTATAAATACTTCTACTCCACCCCTCATTTCTCACTTTCCACCTTCTCAACGCTGTTACTCTGCCCAAATTTCCTCTCGCTCTCAAGTTACCTCGTCGCTTCCCGACCTCCAACTTTCTCTGTAAGTTCTAGCTTTGTCTTATTCTTAACACTGTTAATATGGTCTTCTTATCTTGGTACAGGTTGTGGCGTGGGGAGGCGAAATGGTGAAGCGGCTTACCAAGGCCCACCAAAAGATGAACGCCTCCCGAGATCAATTCGACAAGGCCATGGGCCAGCACGCAGAGGTGCTCGCCCGACTAGAGGAGTTAGAGACTCTTCGATCTCGGGAGCAAGAGGCGGCGGCGGCCCAAAGGGAGGCGTTAGAGGCCAAGTTGGTGACGGAGAGGGAGGCGCACGAGGCCGAGAAGGCGGCTCGGGAAATGCTCGAGGCCGAGCTCGAGGACGTCAAGTCTCGGGCGGCTCGGGATGCTGAGCGCTTGAAGCTCGAGGGAAGGGAGGAGTTCCTGAAGTCTTCCGAGTTCGACACCCTTCTGGGGAAGAAAGCGGGGGGTTTCTTTAAGACCGGCTTCCTCGGCTGCGTGGCCCAATGGAGAGCCAATGGTTATTCCGAGGACGAACATCCAGCCCCTTTCCTTAATGTACAACAGGCCATCGCCGAGATGCCTGATGAGGAAGACGCCCAGGAAGAGGGAGAGGACGAGGAGGAAGAAGAGGGAGCGGTTGGCTCCGAGGCGACTCCCCCGAGCTCCCCCCTTTCTTAATTTTATTTTTGTTGTACTTCACATATTTTCTGTAAATGAAATGCCACATTTCCCCATCTCTTTTTCCTCGTACTTTGTTTATTGAACACGAAGCAAGTTATCACAATGAGACAGGGCTCCTACGCGAGGGGCCATAGTTAAAATCAAACAAGTGTCGAATAATCATGTGCAATCGTCCGAAGCGTTCCGAGCTTAAAATCAAATAATGTACCCCGAGCTATTAATCGAACATAAGTAACTTAACAGCCGAGCAGCATAATTAAATAAGTGTCGAATAATCATGTGCAATCGTCCGAAGCGTTCCGAGCTTAAAATCAAATAATGTAACCCGAGCTATTAATCGAACATAAGTAACTTAACAGCCGAGCAGCATAATTAAATAAGTGTCGAATAATCATGTGCAATCGTCCGAAGCGTTCCGAGCTTAAAATCAAATAATGTAACCCGAGCTATTAATCGAACATAAGTAACTTAACAGCCGGCACTAGTGTAATATAAGGATGCATACAACTCGATTTAGCTTTTCTTAACGTATCATTTTTGAAATTATCTATACTCAATTTCAATTTCAATCTCAATTGTTATTTTTTAAATTCGAATTCAAACACAAATTAAGATTCGAATTCAGAATTCAAAATTCAAATTAAAATTCTAAATTAAACAAATTAAAATACAAATTAATTAGAATTCAAAATAACGTTCAAATCAAAATTCAAATTAATCGACAAATACAAAATTCAAATTTTATTCAAAGTTCAAATTATAATATAATTGGAATTTTAATTTGAAATTCAAAATCTCAATTGTTATTCTTTTACACTTCAAATTTCAAATTCAAATCTCAATTTTATTCTTTTAAATTTGTTAGGACCGAAGGATAGGAAATTAATGCAAAGCGAGCGCTGCTACTGATAATTAAAAATTTTGCGCTGCTATTATGAGGTGCAATACCTCGGGTTCTTGAACATAAAACAGAACACCGGAGATAGATCTGGTATGTACTAAAAACATGCGGAAAACACCAGAACTGAATGTTGATTTTTAAAACTCGATGCAAACAGATTTCTGTTAAACAGAAATCTGTTCGACTTATGGTGTGTGCAATGATGTATGCGTGCATGCTAAATAAATGCAAGTGCGGAATAAATAACAGAATACAATACACAGCTATTTGTTTATGGAAGTTTGGACATCAATGTCCTACGTCTTCCCTTCTTCCTTCTTCAGGAAGGTTCCACTAGAATATTTGATCTACACATCGTGTACAGACCCGATCCCGCAACCAGCAGCTGCGAGAACTCCTAGACTCCACCAGCCCTCGGCTGTCACTCACTTGTTTTACACCTATGTGAGAAAGGCTACAAACACAGAGTTTAACGTCGTCGTGCTTGGACGGGATCTGATTTTTGTTTGGGATTCACTCGCTAAGAAATTACGCACATCTCTAAAAAATATGCGAGTGAATCTGTGTGTGTGAGATTTTACAGTGAACGCTCAACTCTCTAAAGAATAAATCTCACACATTGGGAAAATGCTTCTACAAAAGCTGATGAAGACTCAGCAGTCGACACTCGTAGTAAGCTCCTCTCTAAATGGTGGTCGACTGCTTTATCTTCCTGTTTTTCTTCCCTCTGTTTGTTCTTTCTTTTAATTCTCACGGAATCATCATCTTCTTCCTTCAAATCTTCTCCCTTAAATGCCTCTGTCCAAATTCAATCCGTTGGACACAAGTTCTTCCCGTTCAAATGTGTTATGTAAAGTACCGATAGGAAATTGTCCTTGTGTCCTTTCTTTTGCAGGCCATTTTGTCGTCTTCAACATTTGAATTAAGCTCAGCAGTTGACATCCAGCTTTAGTAACTCTACGTAATTTGTCAACTACTTCGCTGCTGGTTCATTCTTTAATCACTGCGACTGGATACTTTGACGACTGGATTCTTTGCGCCTGGTTGCAACTCTTCACGTGCATCTGCCATTCTTGCGTTTGGATTCCATGTCGACTGGATATGTAATAGCACTGTAGCTCGCGACTGGATCCACTGTAGCTCGCGACTGGTACATCATCTTGCGACTGGATGCATAGCAACATCTGGTTCATTGTAGCTCTCGTATGGATGTACTGTTGCTTGCGTCTGGATGTACTGTAGCTACCTGCTGGTTATATCATTGCAAACCATCGACTGAATCGCGAAGGCAAAATGCTGTCGTATCAATTTATTCAAACGACATCGTTTTGCTATCGCTAACTTTGAGTACGCTCGACTGGTTGCACTAAAGCTTGCGACTGAATGTTCTTCCTGTACGACGTCGCTTTATCTCTTGCGTTTCTCTTCACAACTGCTGATAGCTTTTGCTCAACTGCTGATTGTGATGACATCACTGCTGATGTCATCATCGCTGTTCGTAGCTTCCTCCAGCAGACATGCTGACGTCATGGTTGCTGAATCTCGATTTCTTTCAATCAGCAATGCTGACGTCATCGTTGCTGCTACCAGCTCTAGTTAGCGCTCTACTGTTCATCTTCTTCTTCGATTCTTTCTCTTGTCTTTAGCAAATATCACAGCTGCTCGTCTAAATTGTCCTCCGCCTGATTACGAACAACCGACCCAACTTTGGATGTCTCCATTGTCAATCCAGCTGTCGTTTACAATAATGAATCAAACCAGCTGTGAACTTTATCTTTTAAACCATCGACTGGACAGTTCTTCGATAAATAACATCTGTACACTAAGTGAAATTGTTAGAAACACAATTACAGGTTTTGTGTAATTCAAAACTTAATCAGGATCTGTTTACACAGATCCATCATGTTCAAAAAATTCTCTCCCTTTTTGTGGGAATCAAAAAGAGGTAGAAATCTGTTCTTCCCGGTATATTTTAAATAAAGCTCTCCCTACACTATCACACCAAAAACCGCGACAGCAGGAATTTGGCATATTTTGGAAATTAAAAGAATTTTGGGAAGAACCGTATGCATGAATGATATGATTTTGAAAGAGCTGAAAGTGTGCCTCTGCTTTAGCTTATATATGCAGAGAAAGAATAATAATAATTCTCCCTATCTATTATAATATAAGCTCAAATCATTTTTTTAAAAAAATGAAGCACCAGCTGAAATTCCGCATAACTATCAGAGCACAAAAATAAATTTTGTTTTTTTAAAATAAATGCTCGTTCAAGAACAACCTGCTCTGATACCAGTTGTTAGGACCGAAGGATAGGAAATTAATGCAAAGCGAGCGCTACTACTGATAATTAAAAAATTTTGCGCTGCTATATGAGGTGCAATACCTCGGGTTCTTGAACATAAAACAGAGCACCGGAGACAGATCTGGTATGTACTAAAAACATGCGGAAAACACAAGAACTGAATCCTGATTTTTAAAACTCGATGCAAACAGATTTCTGTTAAACAGAAATCTGTTCGACTGATGGTGTGTGAAATGATGTATGCGTGCGTGCTAAATAAATTCAAGTGCGGAATAAATAACAGAATACAATACACAGCTATTTGTTTATGGAAGTTCGGACATCAATGTCATACGTCTCCCCTTCTTCCTTCTTCAGGAAGGTTCCACTAGAAGATTGTTAGAGTAGATGCCCAACTAGCCAACTTGTGGCGTGTGGGTTTATAGACTCTTGTATATGACAGTTCTTTATATATGATATTCGCATTTTATTATGGCTATTCTTTATCTTCGTTATACTATAATGTTAACAATTGTGTTGGATAAAGACCTAGAGTGCACCATAGTGTATGTTAGATGTGATAGTGGGTATGACGGCTATCATGAAACACATCTAATAGTCACTGTGTATCTTGTGATTTGGATTCTGATTGATGATTGAGATTTGATTGCACAGCTGAGTCATTGTGCCTTGCTTACCGATTATTCTTGGTAGCCCTCATGCATTGCACGTTTGAAATATTGCATGCCTGATATGATTGATGCTTTATAGATGCTCTTCGTACTGAGGTTTGACCTCGTTTTATATTCCCTCTTTTTGGGCTGCTTTGGTCTGTGTTGGCCTTTGCAGGGTTTTCAGGTAATCCAGCTGGATTGAGTGGAGCTTCAGCTGGTAGATCCCCGTTTTTAGTCCCCAGTTATATATATTATGTATTGAATAAATAAAACCAGGGGATGCCCTGTGTGAATATTGTATTTGGGGATCTGTATTGGACGCATACATGTTTATGTTTTGATATTGTCGTTGTTTGGATTTTTGAGTTAAAAATCCATATTTTGAGTATGTTTGTATTTTAAGAATTTATTTTAGTGCAGGCCCAAAACGAAAAATTTTAACCCATACGCTTCAGTGTAATTATGATTAATTGAGTAATTAATCGCTGGTTTAGCGTACCGGGCCTGACATTTTGGGTATCAGAGCTTAAACTGGGATAAGCTCGATTCTTTTCCATCACATTGAGTCTAGGCACAGAGTTTGAGTTTTTGGTTATGATTGACTCTGTGATTGTGTTATGTTCCTCTGTAAATTATCTGCTCTTGGTTCTTACTTTTGAGTTTTGGTAGATGCCGCCGAGGAGAGGTAGAAGTAGGATCGTTAGGAAGGTAGATGGGGAGACTAGAGACCCGGGAAGTGATGAGGATGTTGAGCAGCAGAGTGTACCTTTGCATTGTCGAGCCAGACAGGCAGAGGTTGAGGTGGAAGACGTGACTAGACAGATTGGTGAGATGGAGTTAGTACTGGCTAGATTTCAGTGGACGAATCCTCCTGTTTTTACTGGGCGCTGAAGGTGGTCTGATGGCTGAAGGCTGGTTGGAACATATGGAAGAATTGTTTGACACGGTGGAGTATTCTCAGGAGAGGAGACTGAAGTTGGCTGTCTTGCAGTTGACGGACCATGCTCAACGCTGGTGGAAGGGTGCTTCCCGAGTCATGAGATAGAGTGGTGCTTTGATTTCTTGGGAGAGCTTCTGTGCAGCTTTTCGTCAGGATTATACCACTGAGTCCTACTACAATAACCGTGAGAGGGAGTTTGATAATCTGAATCAAGGGAACAAGAGCGTAGCTGAGTATGCTAGACAGTTTTCCTCGCTTCTGTCATATGTTCCCCACGTTGCTAACCAGGAGAGGACGAAGAGGAACAAGTTTCTGAGAGGGTTGAGGCCCTAATTGTTCCGTATGGTGTTAGCCGGTTCTCCTGCGACTTATCTGAGGCGGTGTACAGGGCGGTGGACATTGAGGAGAGTCTTTCAGAAGCATAGACTCAAGTTCAGCCGATAGCTGGGCGCAGTTTCCAACCTGTGACAAAAGGGACGCTTTCCTTTCAACCTCCTCAGACTTCGCAGCAGTCGAATCGCCAGAGGTTCATGCCTCGAGGGAAGCAGTTTAAGAGATGGTCAAATTCGAGTTCTTCTGGTTTTGTTAGTTCTGGTGGTAGTGGCTCTGGAGGAGTGTCGTGTGGTCAGTGTGGAGGTAGACATATGACTTCACAG
The DNA here is from genome assembly GCA_001598015.1 of Dorcoceras hygrometricum. Lineage (NCBI taxonomy): Eukaryota > Viridiplantae > Streptophyta > Magnoliopsida > Lamiales > Gesneriaceae > Dorcoceras > Dorcoceras hygrometricum. The sequence goes on from KV011260.1 coordinate 40,119, forward strand.
CGTCGTGGAGTTCAGGGTCTTTGTCATAGGTGCGGGAAGCCTGGACATTTCGCAAGAGTGTGTCATTCGATGGGGGGGACAACTTTTGAATCAGTCGCAGCAAGGTTCAGCTGGTGGTTCTTTGCAGAGACCGCAACTTTTTGTCCAGTCCCAAAGATCAGGATTTCAACCATGAGAACCGTCTAGGTTCGGAGGATCTTCTAGACCTAAGTTTTCGGGACCGCAGCAAGCTCAAGTGAATGCCTTGACAAGAGAGAAAGCTGATGATATTCCTGGGGGAGTGATTGCAGGTAATTGTACTATCTTGATTTTCCTGCACGAGTTTTGTTTGATACTGGAGCATCTCCATTATATCTGAGTTGTTTGTGCATAATTGTGGGTTGATTTCTACCCCATTCTGTGATGTTGTATCTGTTTCTACTCTTGCTGGTGTGTGGTTGTTGTCCCGTGAGGTGGTTTTGGATTGTGTGATTAGATTTGATAAGAATGTGCTGGCGACGAATTTGATTTCTCTAGAGATTAGAGACTTTGATTGTATCTTGGGTATGGAAGTGTTGTCTAGTTATAGAGCGACTGTAGATTGTTTCCATGGTGTAGTGAGGTTTAGACCTCAATTTGGAGAAAAGTTGGATTTTTACGGTGCTGATTCGCGATCAAATATTCCACTAGTGTCTGCCATGGAGATGTTTAGTATATTGTCGCTAGAGAATTCAGGGTTCATGATATATGCCCTGGATGTTTCCCGTGAATCATGGATAGAGTTAAGTGATATCCTGATTGTCCGACAGTTCCCAGATGTGTTTCCGGATGAGATTCCTGGATTCCCTCCGAGACGAGAGATTGACTTCAGCATAGAGTTGGTGCCGGGGACTGCCCCGATTTGAGAGCTCCGTATCGGTTGGCGCCAGCTGAGTTGAAGGAACTGAAGGACCAGTTGCATGATCTTCTAGAGAAGGGATTTATTAGGCCGAGTATGTCGCCTTGGGGAGCTCCGATTCTCTGCGTGAAGAAGAAAGATGGATATATGAGGATTGTTAGAGTAGATGCCCAACTAGCCAACTTGTGGCGTGCGGGTTTTATTGACTCTTGTATATGACAATCTTTATATATGTTATTCGCATTTCATAATGGATTTCTTTATTTTCATTACGTTATATGATGTTAACAATTGTGTTGGATAAAGACCTAGAATGCACCATAGTGTATATTAGATGTGATAGTGGGTATGATGGCTATCATGAAACACATCTAATAGTCACTGTGTATTCTGAATTCGTTCCTAGTCGATTGGGCCGTCAAAATGAGGATAAGGCCGCCCGAGCTTGAGACTAGCATCTGCGATGTGAAGTACCATGTTTCATTGGTAGGGAACATTGTGATGTTCTGAGCATGCAGATGGATAGTGACCTGGTGATCTATCGAACTACCCTCGTTCGGACTTTCCAAGTGGTTACCATTTGTCGAGTGGATAAGTCCGAGGTCTTGGTTGTACTGATTAGTCCTCACTACTCGAAACGACATTGAGGCTCTACATGATAGGCGCCTCACTTTGACCCGTTTGCCGATTCATTTGGGGTCATTAGGCGGCGGGATTGGGTGAGGTCCCGATGCATGTAGGAGTCGATGCTTCGTTGTCGAGGATTCACCGCTCGCTCTCATGCGTGGATATCCTATGCTATCTGAGGGGATAATAGTGTATAAATCTCTGGCCAGAGTACTGGATGTGTTTTAGGTAAATGGGTTTACCTAGTTACACTCGCGATGTCACTATTCGATCTCCAAGAAGTATGCATAGTTATCGGATCTATAGCGACTCTCGACTTACCAATGGTCGTTGATCTGATCGAGATATATGTGTTGAAAGGACCGTACTGTATACTAACCATGACCAACTGGTTCTTGCAGGCACTATCATTGATACCTAGGGGATCATGGGGCGATGTTTCTAGGCGCTTTACCATGATCCGATGGGCAAGTCCGAAATTGTGATTTCGGAGCCGCAATGGTTGTGGGCCCACGGCTAGCGGTATCCCTGAACCATTGAGGGTCACACAAGTACTGGATTCATGATTCCCGCATGGAAACTGAGCTCAATGTGTTGAGCATAGGAGGAGAATTTTAGGGAGTGCGACTTCCTAAACGTCAACAGGGGTCAAATTGCGATTTTCCAAAGTTGAGGGGCTAATATGTAATTTTGGACTAGGTATCTGAAAAATTGTTTTTCACATCACAATATTCAGTTTTGGAAACCGAGTCGATCGGTCCGATCTGATCGTCGATTGGATTTATGATGAAACTGTAGTGATTTGAATGAACCGAATGTTCATATATTGGACTGGGCCCGCCTCAGGTCCAATGGGCCGGTTCATGCCCATCATTGGTCTACTTATGCTAGACCTAGGGCTTCATATCACAACTAACTCAACACAAAACCCTACTCCAAGCTCTTGGCCGCCGCCCCCACCTCTTCTCCTCTCCCTCGGCCGCGCCTCCCCACGCGCCACCGCACGTCGGCCACGCGCTGCCGCCCCTTCGCCGGACTTGTTCCGGCCACCACGCTGAGGAGTTTCCGTCCGTGCTGAAATCCGTCATATCTTCTAGTGCAGATTGACGGAGGCATCTTGATTCCGGTCGTGGACCTGATTAGGAGGATCTACCACCGCCTACAATTCAAGAGCCAGTTTCCCTGTGATTCTGGTTGGAGCCAGGCGCCTAGACGCCAGCAAGGTAGCAATTCGATAAACGCCATATGAATGTTTATTGATTGTTTTTAATGTATTGAACGTTTCTCGGGGCATAATTTCTAATTTCCGCTGCGCCCCCGGGAAGCGGGATCCGGATCCGCCATTGTATGCCAACAAGGATGTGCGTTGCTTATCGGCAGCTGAATAAAGCAACGATTAAGAATAAGTACCCGCTGCCGAAAATTTATGATCTATTTGATCAGCTGCAGGGATCAACAGTGTACTCCAAGATTGATCTGCGATCTGGTTATCATCAGTTGCGGATTAGAGACGCTGATGTGGCGAAGACGGCGTTCCGGACTAGATACGGGCATTATGAGTTTCTTGTGATGTCATTTGGATTGACGAATTCTCCTATTGTTTTCATGGATTTGATGAACCGTGTCTTTAGTGAGTATATCGATCATTTCGTGATTGCCTTCATAGATTATATTCTGGTGGACTCGAGGAGCTATAGAGATCATAAGGAGCACTTCAGGTTGGTGTTGCAGAAACTGAGAGACTCACAGCTGTATGCGAAGTTCAGTAAGTGTGAATTTTGGTTGGATAAGGTAGTCTCTTTGGGTCATGTCATCTCTGAACAAGGTATTTCGGTGGATCCTAGTAAGGTTGAAGCAGTTCTTAATTGGGAGCGACTTAGGAATTTTTCGGAGATTCGTAGTTTCTTAGGTTTGGCTGGCTATTACAGATGTTTCATTGAGAGTTTTTCTTCAATAGCCAAGCCGATGACGCAGTTGACCCAGAAGGATAGAAGATTTTTGTGGACAGACGAGTGTGAGTCGAGTTTCCAATTGCTCAAGGAGAAGTTGACAATTGCTCCTATGTTGACTTTACCTTCTGGTTCTGGAGGTTTTGTGGTTTGTTCCGATGCTTCTCTGAGTGGCTTGGGTTGTGTATTGATGCAGAACGGGCGTGTGATAGCCTATGCGTCTCGACATTTGAAACTCCATGAGACAAGATACCCCGTTCATGATCTAGAGTTGGCTGCTATTGTTTTTGCCTTGAAGATTTGGCGTCATTACCTGTATGGTGAGCAGTTTGTGGTGTACATAGACCACAAGAGTTTGAAGTATATCTTAACTCAATCAGATCTGAACATGAGACAGTGTCGTTGGATGGAGTTTCTCAAGGATTTTGACTGTGAGATTCAGTATCAGCCTGGGCGAATTAACTTAGTAGCAGATGCCTTGAGTAGGAAAGCCCAGCCTGCGATGCTAACATCTTTGAGTATATCCAAAGTCCATGAGCATTTGGGGACTTCTGGATGGCGTTTTCAGCCAGATGATCAGTACTTCGTGGTTTCTTCCTGTAACGCCCCAAAAATCCATAGGACCACATTTATGCATTCTATTAATTATATGGGGTCAATTGGCAATTTTAAATATTATGTATCTGCTGAATTGTTGATATCAGCAGGTAATGGTGCGCTGCGGCTGGTACCAGCAGGTAACTCCAAAGAGCAATGCACAAGTTGGTTTGAAATTGATTGAAAAATGTTTTAAGGAGGTAAAATGATTTCTTTAAAAGAAGGTTTGGTGTTTTACAAATCAAAATGATATGAGGGGAATTTTACAAATTTTGAAGGTGTGTCATGCTTGATTTCACAAGTAGCTTGCCACTAATCCCTTTCATATAAATACTTGGTTCTTAAAGTAAGATTTGTATCATTAATTCCTTCTCTAGCTTTGTTAGATTCAGGAGCTACGCATTCATTTATTTCCACTAAGTTTGTTGAGAAATTGTTTATTCAACCAGAGCAAGTAATGATAGGCTATTGTGTGATGGTACCATCAGGAGAAAAGCTGGTATCACTGGAATTCCTTCTCTAGCTTTGTTAGATTCAGGAGCTACGCATTCATTTATTTCCACTAAGTTTGTTGAGAAATTGTCTATCCAACCAGAGCAAGTAATGATAGGCTTTTGTGTGATGGTACCATCAGGAGAAAAGCTGGTATCACATGAATTGTTTAGAAGTTTAGAGCTTAAACTTCAAGGGCATAAGATCACTGCTGATTTAATAGTATTGCCAATGCCATAATTTGATATAATTTTGGGAATAGATTGGTTAACTAAGTATGGAGTAGTGATTGACTTTAAAATGCGAGCAGTAGCTGTCAATCCAACAGGAAAAGATCCATTCCAGTTTTTGGCCAAACAAGATAATAAAATTCCATCAACTATATCATCGTTAGCAGCTACTGATAGGCCCCAGCTGTCCATTGTATAAGTAGCAAATGAATTCCCTGAAGTTTTTCCTGAAGATATTCAAGGGTTGCCACCAGACAGGGAATTGGAGTTTTCCATTGATTTAATCCCAGGAGCTGCTCCAGTGTCTAGACCACCTTATCGATTAGCTCCAACAGAGATGAAAGAATTGAAAGAGCAGATACAAGACCTGTTGGAGAAAGGATTTATTCGGCCCAGTACTTCGCCATGGGGAGCCCCTGTTCTGTTTGTTAGAAAAAAAGATGGGAGTATGAGATTATGTATAGATTATCGTGAGTTAAATAAGCTCACAATTAAGAATAAGTATCCATTACCTAGGATAGAAGTATCCATTACCTAGGATAGAAGATCTTTTCGACCAATTAAGAGGGTCAGTAGTATTTTCTAAGATCGACTTGAGGTCTGGATATCACCAACTGAAGATTAAGGCTATTGATGTTTACAAGACAGCTTTTAGAACTAGGTATGGCCATTACGAATTTTTGGTTATGCCTTTTGGACTTACAAATGCTCCATCTGCTTTTATGTATTTAATGAATAGAGTCTTTCAACCATACTTAGATCAGTTTGTAGTGGTTTTCATTGATGATATCTTAGTA
>KV011261.1:6039-20278 GCA_001598015.1 Dorcoceras hygrometricum
CAAAGTGAGACGCCTATCATGTAGAGTCTCAATGACGTTTTGAGTCATGAGGACTAATCAGTACAACCAAGACCTCGGACTTATCCACTCGACAAATGGTAACCACTTGGAAAGTCCGAAGGAGGGTAGTTCGATAGATCACCAGGTCACTATCTATCTGCATGCTCAGAACATCACAATGTTCCCTACCAATGAAACATGGTACTTCGCATCGTAGATACTAGTCTCGAACTCGGGCGGCTTTATCCTCATTTTGACGGCCCAATCGACTAGGAACATGTTCAGAATACACAGCGACTATTAGATGTGTTTCATGATAGCCGTCATACCCACTATCACATCTAGCATACGCTTTAGTGCATTCTAGGTCTTTACTCAACGCAATTGTAAATCATCATACACACAATGAAAGTAAAGAACGCCATATAATAAATGCGAATATCATATATAAAGATTATCATATACAAGAGTCTATAAACCCACACGCCACAAGTTGGCTAGTTTGGCATCTACTCTAACAGTAGACATATAGCGCGAGCTGTTGGTGTTCTGTTCTTCTCGTGTGATCTTTTTGAGGTATTTGTTGCCCAGGAGTTAAGGTACGGATGTGAGCTTGTAATTACAGCTTTGAGATAGGCATGGATGTATCTGTATGCGTGCTGGTATGCTGAGCAGTATGTATGCATACTGTGTTTTGTAGTTGCTTGCATATATTTTGTCTTTGTATATTGCAAGCTGTTTGTTCTGCATACACGCAGTATATATATATCTGTACGAGTGCTGCATAAAAGCTGTTTACAGCTTTTATCCATGATATGCAATATAGGAAATTGCCGTGACCATTTATCATTCAAAGTGCAGAAAACTATGAAGGCCATTGTTTCTGCCGGATGTGTGAAGCACTTGTTTGTGAAGTTCATAAGTATTTGAATATTCTGAAGGTAAATCTATTTGTAGAAGATTGCTGTCAATTTTTATCGTAATGGTCTTTTTAATTCAGCAGTTTATCATTTGTCCTTTATTCAATTCTTGGAGCAGTCTAATCTTCAATTATGAAAGTCGGATCTATTCTGGCCATTATGTTTTAGAATTGTTGTTGTTTCTATGCTTGAAGAACACATTGCATAGGTCGTACGAATAAAAGTCTACGGAGGACGTGCAAAGTTTTGGATGAATTTATTTTCAAAGCTAGATCGTTGGAAAGTGTAATGCATTATTTGTAGGACAAAACATATTATTTTGTGGTATTAACATCGTAATTTTTCATAATCTGGTCCATTTGGATAGAATTTTATCATATTTATTGTTGTGTAATTAATTGAAATTCCTAATATTCGTATATATATAAATTAATAATTTTTACTTCGTATCATTATAATTAATAGACTTCAAGTTTGTATTAACGAGCAAAATACTGTATTGATATAACAACTGTTTTGAAAATTGATGTCGAATAAAAAAACCGTCTTTAAATTCACTGACGGTTTAACTTACTTATTTTTTAACAATTACAACGAATTATGTCCGTTTTATACGTTCAAACAACAATGGTTAAACTTCGTTGTGGTTAACGGGACTTTTAACAACACGGGCTTCGACCACGATCGTCTTCCCTAATAGACAAAGAATTTTATCAGTTGTCTATTACCTGTTTTGTAGTAGTTACCTTTGGATACTTCGCGCCCGGCTCCGACTAGTCTGAAAAGGAGATGGCCATTCAACAGTTGAACTCTGGTTGTTAGCCTAATCTGGTCCACGACCGATTAGACCTAGCCATGGGCCGGTTTGAGCCATGACCTGATCCAAACTGGCTCGGTTAACCGGGTCAACGGATTTGACCCATGACCCGAAACAGGCAGTTAGTAAAACGAGCTAGTTACGGGTTATGAATATGTAACCCGTCGACCAGCCGGGCCGGGTCCGGTTGGGTCGATCATTTTAAATTTTTAAAAAAATTTAATGGTCGACCCGTCGGTTCTGACCAGGCCCGGATCGGTAGGTCGACCGTTCTAAAAATAACTCTATCAATACCCCCACCCCTTTCAATTATTTCAACACCAACTCACCGTCTAATCTATTTTTCTCTTAAGCTCTCCTAAATTCCTAATCTCTTATTTTTTAATCTCTCAAATCTATACTACATTATAAATGATGGAATCAAATCGTCGTGGTGGTAGTAAAGGAAAATCTATTGTTCATCACGATTCTCCATTAAACATCGACGATCTTAAATTTTTTTCTCTGATGACGAGAATACTCAAGATGATGTCCAAGCCCAACCAGCACGCCAGCAAAGTCACGACTCAAGGCAGCATGAGTAACACTGACGATGACGACGGTATCGACGGGTGGACAGACGATATCCAATGTTCAACAAACACTTCGATAAGGTGACACTTTCTTCCGGTGATATGCAAGAAATATGTAAATATTGTTCCAAATCTTAAAATAATATAAATGACAACACGGAGGAGGCTATGGTACCTTGAGTCGGTACATCCAGAAGAATTATCCGGTGAGAATTGGTGTATCTAGATCTCAAACTCAAATATTCATTTTCATCACAATCTGGTAATGACTCTCAACTCTTTAAATTTTATGAATCTCAATTTAGAAAAGAAACTGCTAGGTATGTTGTTGTTGAACAAACTTCCTTTAGATTAGGTGATAAATTATCTTTTGAAAATTGGCTTTTATCTAGTGCAAATCCTGCAATTAGACGCATCCCATGAAAGACTCTTAAATGTACCATTAAGAAATTAGTTTCTGAACAAAAAAAAAGAATTGATTAAAGAATTCGATAGTTTACAAAATAAAGTTTATTTGTGTTGTAATATATGTAGTGATCATTGGCAATCTTGTTCATACATGGATACTATCTGTAATTAGATAGATAGTTCATGAAATATCTAAAAACGTTTGCTTGCATATTGATGTTTCAATTAACCACACACCGCATAAGATATTTCCCATCTTATTTTTATTATTTTGGAGGAATATGGCTTGACAACAAAATTTATTTCAATTTATTTTGACAATGCACGTGCAAATACTTGTAGCATAGATGAACTTATTATACTATGTCAACCATCAATGCACGTGCAAAAATATCGTACACAAATAGGTACACAAGAACAATAATCCGCAATCATTAGTAGCAATATATCTAGACTATCTAAGGCACATTTGTTATTACATCAAAGGATGAAACGTCCACGAGGATTCTCAAGTTCCAATCAGGAACTTGAGAATTATTTTAGCACCACTTTTGATTTTGGTGATGCAGATGATGATGCGTTCGAATACTGTGATTTTGGAGGCAAAAAATGCAAGTATATCTCATTTTATCTGTAGTGGCAAAAGAGATTCTCGCATGTCCTGTTTCCACAGTTGCAGTAGAAAAAGATTTTAGCATGGGAATCAACATGCTGGACGAGAGAAGATCTTCAATTAGGTTGGAGAGTTTGGAAACTCAATGCCTACATAAGTCGAGAGCTGCAACAAGAACACAAGATAGTCAAAATGATGAATAAGAAACCAAGGGCACTTCTAGAACACAACCGAATGCACCACAAGTGATTAGACGTAATTTCAAATTCAAATTTGCATGCACTTTAAATATTTTTTTTATTGGCATCTAATTATATTTTTTACAGTTATTTACAATTTCAAACTCAAATTTCAAAATTCAAATTTGAATAGAATACGAGGATACTTATTTTTTTCAACTTTGTAATATTGTAAATTCAAATTTAAAAATTCAGAATTTGAATTCGAATATAATAAAATGAGGAATTGTTATTTTTAATATGTTAATTATTTTGAATAAATTTTTTTATATATCGAGTTTCATATTTATAATTCAAACATGAATTTAAGTTCAAATTTGAATTCAAATTCAAATTCAAATTCAAATTAAATTTGAAATCGAAATTTAATTTGAATTTGACATGTTCGAATTCAAATTCAAATCGGAATCTCAAATTCAAATTCAAATTTGAATCTATTTTTAATACTTTATTTTCTGTTAGGATAAAAAAGCTCGGGAGGGGAGGGTGAATGAACTCCTTTGCTAATTTTATTTGAAAACTGGTTTCGAAATATTTTTATTGCTCGACGCAAACCTCTAAGTTGAGTTATCAGCTTGGAGGGTTCTCAATGATGGTTGTTGTCTTGTGTAATAAATTATTTTTATGCGTAATAAACATTATTCAACAGTGAACAGTTAAGCAAATGCGTAAATGTAAAAGTAAAGAGTCGAGAGATTTGTTTCTGGAAGTTCGGAGCAAAATCTCCTATGTCTCTCCTTCTATACTAATCCAGATAGTAAAATATGTACATATTCCACTGTAACCAGATAACATAGTTAGAATCATCTTGCTTCGATCTAGTTTATTTAACTGGTCTTTCAGCTGGTCTGTTATAACACTATATACTTCGAGTTGTTCTTTCAACTGTTCCAAACCACTGCTCTATCTGCTCTTCAATCTTCAATCTGTTTCTATTCTTCGAATTTTCTCAATTGGTTTGTCCTTATCCATCGTGACTGAATACTTAGCTGGTTTGTCCTTAACCTCGCACACATGAGTACATTGAGCCGATTTGACCTTAACCATCTTGCCCAGGTTATCTTTGCTGGTTTGTCCTTAACCAGTGCAACTAAGTATCCTGATAAGATTTGACCTTAACCAGCTTGGCTCTGCTCTGATCTGGTTTTCACGTCCAACATTGTAAGCTTCATCCAGATCTTGTACCTTTGAGCTGATTAATTTCTTTTATTTGTCTTCACCAAAACTCTGAAATTAGCTCTAACAATTTTCTCCTTTTTGGTGATGACAAAACTTGTGCATAAAAAGAGATTTTATTAGACTTCGAAACACTATATACAATAGTCATTTGTACAAAAGACTAAACTAAAGTTCGGCTAAGCCCGCTCTTGGTCAAAACCATTTTCTCTTTTTACTGTTGCTTGTCCCTTCCCCCTTTTTATGCTTGGTCCTTCCCCCATTTTGGCATCATGAAGCTCCTTGATACAATCCATGTCCGCGAGATGCGATTTTACCATTGCAAGTTCATCCACAAGTTTCTGTTGACTATCTGCATAATGACAAACCAGACTAGTCTCTAGCCCGTCGATCTTGGATTCCAGTAAATGTAAAGCTGGCTCTTGAACAAAGTGGTGTTCTTCACAATGTATATATCATGTTGTATGTGATTGACCTGTAAGCTCATGGAAGATACATTGCCTTCCAGAGATGTGAGCTTCTTGGAAGTATTGTCGATAATCTGGGGGGTTGGAAGACTTATGTGCTGTGGACTAGCTTGGGTGAAGGCTTCCTCTTTATTCACGCTGTTAATTTCCTCGCGTTCCTTATTATATACAACCATCTGCAGCTTGGATGGACTAGGACCCAAATTGAAACTGGTACTGAGACTAATACTACGACTTGGACTGGCACTGGTACTGGGATAGGGACCCAGACTGTCCTCACTATCCGCAGTGTGAGCGGAAAAATAAAATCCAGAAAGTTTCGATCCACGGCTTGAGCTAGAGTGGGTCGGACTCGTTGGAGGCTGGTCCTCTTCCTCAGGAACCAGTTGTTCCTATTGTCCACCCGTAGGAGCCGGTTTCTCCATATCGTGAGCCTGGTGCTCACCCTCCTGCTCTGGTTCCGGATCGGATACTTTATGATCCTGATGCTCATCACCCTGAGCCTGATGCTCCTCACTTTGAGCCTGATGCTATTTCTCGTGAGCCTGACGATCGTGACAATTCATGGCTTCAGTCCCTTCTACGTTCTCAAACGTGCGAACAATCTCTTCCACCTGCTCTTCCTGCTGAGCTGGTTGCTTTGCCACTGCTCTCTCCTGTTCTTCTTGAGTTGAAAACTCAAGAGCAAGAATCCTTGGCTGAGCTTGCTGATCTGGAGGAGCTCCCGTGATAAACATCTGACGTGCCTCAGTCCAGGTGATTCATGGAAGATACACATTTTCAGCATTTCCCGCAACTGAAGCTTCTGGAGCGAGAAGAGGGAGACCAGCCAGAATTCGCAGAGCCCTGTGATCCTTCACGATTTCCTTGAGTTCACGGCTTAGAAACCGGATACACATGTAATCGTAGTTGACAGACGGCTCTGCTGGATTAAAGTTGTTGCGATGCTCATCCACCCTCTTCTGTATCTCCATCTCGTACAACTTAAACAATACCAGCGACCTTCGCTCAAACAATTCAGACACTTTCTCGGTTTCAGCCAAAAACAAAAATTGGTCTTCAATCTTAGTCAAATCTTCAAAAGACGATATAGTCTTGAGCCTTACCGCCATGCGGAAGTGTACCCATTCGTCATAATCAACCATTTTACTGGATACATCTTCCCAAACTGTTTTGAGCACCAACTGATAGTGCTCCCCCATGGGGTTAGGTCGGACAACAGCTTCCAACATCTCTTTGCCTTTAGCGGCTGGGTCGATCTTGGGCATAAATTGCACCGCCCAGTTGATTTCCTTGATCTGCATGGGAGAAAAGATCCCCTTGACAGTAAATGTAAAGGATTGCTGAGCTGGTTGCTCAGGTCCAAACCGCACCACTATAGCACTGTCATTGGTAACAAGATCCATCCATGTCCTGTTACTATTGTCCATCTACTCTTCTTCATCAGCAACGGTGGAGGGATCATCAGCTTGTTTCTCCACAGGCTCTTCCTGTTCAGCGGTGGTGGAGGTATGTTCACCCTGTCTTTCCACGACTGGTGTTGTCTCCATTTCCATATTGGCTTCCGGATTACCAGTTGTAGAATCCCCATCAGCCTGTCTCTCCACTACTAGAACAGTCTCCATATTTGCTTCGGGTCCACCAATGGTTGACTCCTTGTCACCCCCAGTTGGTATTTCAGGAATGGAACCAGCATTGGATTTCATCTGGTCACCAGCTGTTCTCGTGCAGGCTTGGTTCTTTTTGTCCTATGTTTCTTCATAATATTCCTCAGAGGAAGAGACACTGTGGACTCTGAGTCTGATGATTCCACAACTTGTTTGCGCTTAGCGCCACCTTTCTTCAACCCACCCAACGGGCGCGAATCCGCGTCTGAGCTGGTCTCAGACGTGGACTTCGTTGGAGCAGCTTGGCTCTTAGCCTCCACCGGTTGCTATACAACCACCTTCTGTTTCTTCTTCTTCTTCTCCTTCTCAGCAGCAGCCTTCGTCGGCTTCTCCATCTCACCAGCAGTAGATTGTTGTTCACTTGCAGTTGCTCCTGACACCTTGCTGGTCTCACCAGCTGAGCCAACACCCAGATTCTTCTTTATATAAGTGTGAACCGATTTGTTGGTCGACACTTTTTGTGGGTGCAACTTGACAACCTCTCGGAAATCCGTTTTCACTAAATTCTCCAACAATACACTCAACTTCACAGCGAAACCCTGTGACTGATGATTAGGGTTGTTCACCATACCAACCAACACCTGAAATAGAATATGTGCCCAGTTGACTTTCAAGCCGGCAGTGATGGCCACCATCCGATCGAACTTCTTGCTAGTGACCATGTCAAAAGATCCAGCTTTTGCACATAGGGCCTTGGCCACTATATCGTGCAGCAACCTATACTATACTTTCATTTATTTCTTCTTTCCTGGTGCCCTGAACGGCACATCAGAACCAGAAAACCACCTTCGCATTTCTACCACTGTCTCAGTCGGAACATCTAGAAAACTAGCCATCCCCTCATCGGGAAACCAAATGCCTCAGCAAAGATATCCTTCGTTAACGCCAATTTCCTATTCGCGACGAGACTGATAACTATTCCCACTATCACCTTAGCATTTGCAAAGAATCCCAGTACTGCACTTTCATAAACAGAACCAGATGCCGCTTTAAGTCATGTGTCCTCCAGGGTCTTGAACATTCGAACCATACCAGTGTGCTCCTAGCGAGCACTGATTCAAATTCAACCTTCATCGCATTGACAAAGAAAGAAACAACCATTTCTAGGAGTAAAGGGTCAGGAGTTTGAGAAAAATGCTGTAAATTGATTGTTTTATTGCTAGAATGCTCGAAAATTTGAAAGCGTACTATAAAAAGTAAAGTGAAACATTTTTGTTAGGATAAAATTATAGTTTTGGTGATAACAAAAATAGGAAAAGATTTGGACCTAAACGATGAATTTCGAATAATCTTCTCACAGAGATTAGAGGTTGCTGACAACAGTGATTGGTGAGTTACAGTTATGAATTCGGGTTGATCAGAATCGGATCTTGGAACAGTGGACTTATTGATTTGGTTATTCGGGTTATCGGGTCAGAAATCTACTGTTAATGGAGCATTGAGATTGATGATATCTGCCAACAGCACTTGATTATTGTATCGGTGATAATACCTGCCAACAGGTATTGAAACAGTAAAGGATTCTATCAACAGAAAGGGTCGTATTCATTGTTAAGAATATTCGACAGATCTTGTAACAGTACTTCATCGTTGCTGACACCAGATTTCGCTACAGTATTGTTTTTGGAAACAGTGCGAGTAACGTTTGCTATCGACAGTTTTCGTAACAGTTAGTTCAACACGACATAGTTTGTTTTCAATAGATTCGATGACGTCAGCTACAGTAGAAATATCAGTTATCATGACGTCACCATCAGATCTAACTACAATAGTCATATAACAGATTCGATGACGTCAGCTAAAGTATAAATATTCGACAGATCTTGTAACAGTACTTCATCGTTGCTGACACCAGATTTCGCTACAGTATTGTTTTTGGAAACAGTGCGAGTAACGTTTGCTATCGACAGTTTTCGTAACAGTTAGTTCAACACGACATAGTTTGTTTTCAATAGATTCGATGACGTCAGCTACAGTAGAAATATCAGTTATCATGACGTCACCATCAGATCTAACTACAATAGTCATATAACAGATTCGATGACGTCAGCTAAAGTATAGGAACAGATTTGATGACATCATCATTGCTGAATATTTGCAAGTGGTTTAATTTTGTTTACCGCGACAGATATCTTAATAGTAAGGAACTATTCATTTGTCTTCAACAAAGAAAGATCTGTCGACAGAAATGGTTTCAGGCGCAAGCATAAAGTTGATTCAAATTCGATATACTCAATTGGAAAAGATCGATGGCCAAAAAAGAATCATTCAAATTGCCTGAAATTAAGGAGACGAGATTGGTACTAATTTTGGAAGAATAGTACACATTGGCAGAGGTCGTTGCAACGGGATTACACATACATGGAAATCGACAAATCTGCTCTGACGATATGCAACTTACCATGTAGTGGAGCGGGATTGACGTCGAACAATTGTTAGAATTTCAAAAAGGATTTTGTTTCCTTATCGGAATTAATCGACCGTTGAACGAAGAGTACAAATAGCATATGTTTTGAATTGAATAACAACACTCGCCATCGCTATTGTTGAAACGCTGACAAATTGCATTCTCAAGCTATTCCTTATTGAAGCATACTTAAAGCTCACAAGACTCGAAGAACAATACTGCTGTTTTTCATTGATATACCTTCGAGTCATTCTCTAGTTCAACCTTTGAATCGAGTTTCTGTGTTTAGAAACCAGAGAAATTTACAGTCTCAAACACGTGCATTTCATTGTAATATCTCATTGAGTCTGTAACAAACGTGCTCTCAAAAGCCGTTTGAAAATATTACCAAGTGTTGTAAACCAGCAGCTACGTCTGCTTGGATTGGTGTGGAGATACTAGGAGTTCTCGTAGCTGCTGGTTGCGGGATCGGGTGTTTGTAGATGGCCTATTTTCATCAAATCTTCTAGTGATACCTTCCGAGGAGGAAGAAGGGGAGACGTAGGACATTGAAGTCCGAACTTCCAGAAACAAATCTTGAACTCTTATATCTTTATTTTACGTTCTCGAATATTTCATTTACATATTATTACTGTTCACAAGTTAATTGGTCTTTTTCCGCACAAACATTGTTGGCTGAAAGACTTGCATAAAATTGAGATATCTTAAGTCTGGTAACTCGGACTTAAGTTAAGCCGTGCGTGTAAAACATTTTAAAATATTTCAAAAATCTAAGGAGTTCATTCAACCCCCCCTTCTGAACTCCTATTTATATATTGATCCTATTTCTGGGACCATCGATTGGTATCAGAGCAGGCGCTTCTCAGTTATTGAACAGTATTTATTTGCATGTTATATTATCTCAATATGTCGATCTCTCACAACAAAATTCCCATGTTTTCCAGAGAAGATTATGATGACTGAAAGATACGCATGCAAGCGCATCTGGCTGCCATGGATGACGAAATGTGAACTGTTATCACTGAAGGGCCACTGAAAATAATGAAGCCAAATCTGGCGGTTGCTGTAACAAATGGCGAGCCTCGTTACCTTGAGAAACCCAGACACGAATATACAAATGATGACAGGAAGAAAGAAAATCTAGACAACGTGGCCAGGGACATCCTATACAAGACTCTGGACAAAGACAAGAACATGTTCAGCAAAATCAAAACCTGCGCCACAGCCAAAGACATCTGGGAAAAGCTGGTCCATATATGTGAGGGAAGCGACGAGACCAAAGAGAACAATTTGACCGTCGCTCAACAGAAGTATGAGTCCATCAAGATGAAAGACGGCGAAACAATGACTGAATTTGATGAGCGCTTCAGTGCAGTTATCATCGAGTTGAACAGCCATGGAAAAGAGTACAACAACAAAGAGCTAGCACTGAAAGTCATGAGAGCGTTACCCAAGGAGTGGGACGTGAAGACCATGGCAATGAGGGAGTCGAAGGACCTAAATAACCTGGAACTCCATGATCTGTTCGCAAATCTGAAGGCATACGAATTTGAATTGGAGACAAGATCAGAAGCTGGTCCCTCAACTTCCCAGCCAAAAAAAGCATTGGCAGCTACAACAATCGAACAGTGCTGTCCAAGCACAAGCAAATCAGCAGATCAACTCAGTGACGATGTCATGTCCCTCTTCGTTAAGAAGTTTGGGAAATACTTGAGAAGATCCTTCAACCCTTCATCTCCTTACAATAGCCATAAAAATGATAAAACTGTATCTGATGCGAAATGTTATAATTGTGATCGTCCAGGTCACTTTTCAGCTGATTGCAACAGGCCAAGGAAGGAGGATCGATCCGGAGATGACAAGAGATCAACTGATAGATACAAGCGAGATGACAAGAAGAGTGATGATCGATACAAGAAGGAGGAGCGATACAAGAGAAATGAGGAAACTGATGAAAGAGCTGTTGAGAGATCCAAGGAGCGATCCAAGGACAGGCGAATGAGATCAAGAAGTGACAAAAGACCCAGCCACAAACATGACCGCAAAGTGTTGATGGCTGAGGAAAGCACAAAGAGCTGGGCGGACACTGATTCAGAATCTTCATCCAGCAGCACCTCATCAAGTGAAGTGAACAGGAGGAAGTTCACTGTCTCATGGCTGATCAAACTTCGGATGATGAGGTATTTGATTTCTCAAACATTGAGTTTACACGTGAGGATCTAGTTCAGGCACTGAACGATATGGTCCATGAGTACAAGACTCTATCTCATACATTTGAGGAAATCAAGGCCGAAAACGCAAGTCTGAAAAATAGTTCAGCAGAATCGAGTTCTGACGAGCTTGAGGATACTGACAGTTTAAAGACTGAGTTGAGTAAGCTGAGAATAGAGAATGAATTGTTGAGAAGTGAGTCCAGCGAGCTCAAGGCTGAAGTTGAAAAGTTAACTAAAGAAATGAGCTCTTGGACCCAATCAGCTCGTGCTTTCCACAAATTACAAGAAATCCAAAAGTCAGCACATGATAGAACTGGCTTAGGTTTTAGTAATAGCGAAAGCAGTGAAGGAAAGACAAGTACTCAGTCACAACCGGTGTATGACAAGTTCAATAAAATGGGTTTTGTCAAAGCTGACGTGATATATGATTGTTGCGAGTCGATAAGATATGATGACCAGAAATCTTCCCAGTCAAGTCATGAAGGAAAAGGAAAAGGAAAAGATGGCATCGGCTATCAAATGCCTGAGAGTTCCAAGCCCAGCTGGTTAAAGAACAGATTGGACAAGGACCAAGCGAAAGCTGGTTCCAAGTCCTATGTTCCAAACCAGCAGCGGCGTAACTTTATGAAGGCAAAATATGGTTGGAAAAAGACTTGGCCGAGAAGAGATCCTGTTGGTCAAAATGTCAAATCAAAACTCGATAGATCTCACTGTAATTATGCATAGACTCTTGAGGATACTTATACTGGAAAAACTGTTAAGGTAATTCAAGTATGGGTCCCGAAATGGGTAATCCAATCTGGACCCAAGTAAAATTGGGTACCAAAATTTGCTTGTATGATTGCAGGGCAACATGTACAAAGCTACTAATGACTCAATTATCTGGTACCTGGACAGTGGGTGTGCACGCCATATGATAGGGAACCCAAAGCTACTGACAGATGTTGTTCCACACAAAGGAGCGAAAATTTTCTTTGGTGACAATGCACACGGTAACACCCTTACCCATGGTAACATCTCTATCTCTGATATTTTGGTTGTTGATAACCTCAGTTATAATTTGATTAGTATCAGTCAACTATGTGACAAAGGTTACATAGTTAACTTTCAACAACACACGTGCACAGTTCAGAACTCAAATGGTCTGACCATATTGGTGGGTAAAAGATCGAGGAATACCTACGTTATCGATTGGTCAGAGCAGTTGAAGTCTGAACAGCTTTGTCTTACAGCTGACTCCTCCAAGAGTTGGTTGTGGCATCAACGAATGAACCATCTAAACTTTAAAACACTTGCTAAGTTGAGTGAGCATGATATGGTTTCTGGTATGCCCAAATTAAAATTTTCTAAGGATAAGATCTGTGCAGCTTGTCAGCTTGGTAAGCACATTAAACCGACCTTCAAAAATAAAGGCGGAAAACGTTCTACCCGTTGCCTTGAGCTTTTATATATGGATCTTTTTGGTCCTATTTCAGTAACAAGCTTAGGGGGAACGTCCTACACCCTTGCAGTTGTTGATGATTTTTCAAAATATACATGGGTGTTGTTTTAAAAGCAAAATCTGAAACCGCCGACCAGCTGATACGCCTTTTGAAACGTTTACAAAATGATAGATCTTGTTTAGTCAACCGGATAAGAAGTGATCGCGGTACAGAATTCCTAAATTTTAAATTGACTTCTTATCTGGAAGACTTAGAAATTAAGCATGAGCTTTCAGCAGCAAGAACTCCTCAGCAAAACGGGTTGGCTGAAAGGAGAAACCGCACTCTTAAAGAGGCTGCTAGATCTATGATTGCTTATTCTGGTATTTCTCAAAAATTTTGGGCAGAAGCAGTCAATATAGCATGTCACACTCAAAACAGATCTATGATTAATAGGATGCACGATAAGACCCCATATGAGATCTGGCATGGCAAGAAACCTGATATATCATATTTCAGGGTGTTTGGGTGTAGATGTTTCATTCACAACAATGGCAAGAAGCACCTAACAGCGTTTGAACCTAAATCTGATGCAGGAATATTCTTAGGTTATTCTGCTGTCAGCAAAGCTTATAGGGTATTCAATATCAAGAGCCTCACTGTTGAAGAATCTGCTCATGTTGTGTTCGATGAGACAAGCTTCAAATCAAATTAAGCTGCAAGCTTACACGACTTGTGCACACGTCTGGAATCAACAAGCCTTTAAGAATCTGATGATGACGTTTCAAAACAAATATTCACATCTGTAGAACAACCAATAGTAGATACACGACATACTATTACTCAGCGAGATCTTACGGTAGATGGAGCAGAAGCAATCACCTCGCAAACAAATGTTGTTCCAACAGATCTTGCTACGTCAGACATTGCGCAAGCAAATGCTACTTCTCATACACCAACAGCTAACGCAACAGTAGCAAGCACTTCTTCTCAAATAGTATCAAGACCAACAGTGGATGACAAAGCTGACAACAGCACTCACACACAACAGCAAGAACTCCAATTGGAATCTGATGCACAAAGAAACAATGATAATCATCAATTGGAGTCAGAAGATCCAAACATTTTTATCCAGTCAGCAACACAGGGGGAACAAGGAGCAAATCCCTTTGGACTTGATCTTCGGTGGAATAGAAATCATCAACCGGAGCAAGTCATAGGTAACATTCAATCTCCTGTTCGCACACGAGGCCAGCTATCTCATGATCATTTTGATGCTGCATTTCTTTCTCATATAGAACCTAAGATAATTGATGAGG
>KV011261.1:25270-39933 GCA_001598015.1 Dorcoceras hygrometricum
TCGACCACATACGTGGCGGTGATGCCAAAAAGGGGGAAATAGGGAGTAGCAGGCGCCGCCCGCCGCCTATTCGTGTGGAACGCCGCCCTTTACCTACTCCGGCTAACCAAGGTGAAAGCAGTTCAGGCCATGGACGTGTTCCCAGTGTGGAAGAGGTTGCGGAAATGATTCGAGAAGCAGATAGACAGACAGATAGACGAGAAAGAGAAAGGGAAAGGGAAAAGAGACTAAGAAGACTAAGGAGAAGAGGACATTAGTTTCTTGTACAAACCTTTTGTACCATTTTCTCAGTTAATGAAAATTTGTCTTCAGCAGTCGTTGTGAGTTTTACTTTGCAAATTTATTTTTATTGGCTGCTAAGTTTTGTCATCACCAAAAACGGGGAAATTGTTAGGATAAAATATATAGTTTTGGTGATAACAAAAATAAGAAAAGATTTGGACCTAAACGATGAATTTCGAATGATCTTCTCACAGAGATTAGAGGTTGCTGACAACAGTGATTGGTTTGAGTTACAGTTATGAATTCGGGTTGATCAGAATCGGATCTTGGAACAGTGTACTTATTGATTTGGTTATTCGGGTTATCGGGTCAGAAATCTACTGTTAAGGGAGCATTGAGATTGATGATATCTGCCAACAGCACTTGATTATTGTATCGGTGATAATACCTGCCAACAGGTATTGAAACAGTAAAGGATTCTATCAACAAAAAGGGTCGTATTCATTGTTAAGTATATTCGACAGATCTTGTAACAGTACTTTCATCGTTGCTGACACTAGATTTCGCTACAGTATTGTTTTTTGAAACAGTGCGAGTAACGTTTGCTATCGACAGTTTTCGTAACAGTTAGTTCAACACGACATCGTTTGTTTCAACAGATTCGATGACGTCAGCTACAGTAGAAATATCAGATATCATGACGTCACCATCAGATCTAACTACAATGGTCATATAACAGATTCGATGATGTCAGCTAAAGTAGAGGAACAGATTTGATGACATCATCATTGCTGAATATTTGCAAGTGGTTTAATTTTGTTTACCGCGACAGATATCTTAATAGTAAGGAACTATTCATTTGTCTTCAGCAAAGAAAGATCTGTCGACATAAATGGTTTCAGGCGCAAGCATAAAGTTGATTCAAATTCGATCGTATACTCAATTGGAAAAGATCGATGGGCAAAACAAGACTCGTTCAAATTGCCTGAAATTAAGGAGACGAGATTGGTACTAATTTTGGTAGAATAGTACACATTGGCAGAGGTCGTTGCAACAGGATTACACATACATGGAAATCGACAAATCTGCTCTGACGATACGCAACTTACCATGTAGTGGAGCGGGATTGACGTCGAACAATTGTTAGAATTTCAAAAATGATTTTGTTGCCTTATCGGAATTAATCGACCGTTGAACGAAGAGTACAAATAGTAGATGTCTTGAATTGAAGAACAACACTCACCATCGCTATTGCTGAAACGCTGCCAAATTGCATTCTCAAGCTATTCCTTATTGAAGCATACTTAAAGCTCACAAGATTCGAAGAACAATACTGCTGTTTTTCATTGATATACCTTCGAGTCATTCTCTAGTTCAACCTTTGAATCGAGTTTCTGTGTTTAGAAACCAGAGAAATTTACAGTCTCAAACACTTGCATTTCATTGTAATATCTCATTGAGTCTGTATCAAACGTTCTCTCAAAAGCCGTTTGAAAATATTACCAAGTGTTGTAAACCAGCAGCTGCGTCTGCTTGGATTGGTTTGGAGATACTAGGAGTTCTCGTAGCTGCTGGTTGCGGGATCGGGTGTTTGTAGAAGGCCTACTTTCATCAAATCTTCTAGTGATACCTTCCGAGGAGGAAGAAGGGGAGATGTAGGACATTGAAGTCCGAACTTCCAGAAACAAATCCTGAACTCTTATCTCTTTATTTTACGTTCTCGAATATTGCATTTACATATTATTACTGTTCACAAGTTAATTGGCCTTTTTCCGCACAAACATTGTTGGCCGAAAGACTTGCATAAAACTGAGATATCTTAAGTCTGGTAACTCGGACTTAAGTTAAGCCGTGCGTGTAAAACATTTTAAAAGATTTCAAAAATAGAAGGAGTTCATTCAAACCCCCCTTCTGAACTCCTGTTTATAGATTGATACTATTTCTGGGACCATCATTTTTTGTACGAGCGAGGAGAGAGATGGGTTTTACTGGACACGTGTCATCATCATATTGAAGAGTCATTTGAAATTCCATAAATATGACCGTCCGATTTAAATGAATTTTAAAAGGTAAACCTATATCAACCGTTCGATTTCATATACCAGCACAAAAATTAATCCAAACACCGTGATAACATCTTGTTATACATGCCCCAAGCTGGACCAGATCAGCACGATGCTGACCAGCTTGAGAGAAAAAAGTGGACCTTTGAGTTATCTGTTTGGATTATATTGTTCCCCCTGAATAGATGCATGTAGAACATAATCACGACATATCCAAGTGACCTAAGATATTTCTTAAGTAAGGAAACTTAGAGTACGGTAGAGGCTTGGTGAAGATATAAGAAACTTTCTGATCTGTAGGCATATGCTCTACCCGAACATCTTTCTCTAGTACGTGGTCTCTAATGAAATGATGGCGTATGTCGATATGCTTTGTCCCTGAATGCAGCACGGCTTTGTGAGTGATTGCGATCGCACTTGTGTTGTCGCAAAAGATGGGTGCTTTCGGTGCATCAATGCCATAATCACGGAGCTATTGTTGAATCCATAGTATTTGTGCGCAACAGCTTCCAGCTGCAAGGTACTCTGCCTTAGCTGTGGATGTGGCAATTGACGTCTGTTTCTTGCTAAACCATTTATTATTCTATCACCCAAAAATTGACAAGTCACACTTGTGCCACGCTGATCAATCTTACAACCTGCATAATCTGCGTCACTGTAACCGATCAAATTGAAACTTGAGTCTTTGGGATACCAAAGACCCACGTTCTACGTGACTTTCAAATATTTAAAATTGCATTTAACAGCCATGTAGTGAGACTTTTTGGGATCAGCTTGAAACCATGCACACCTATAGATAGAGAACATAATGTCCGGTCTGCTTGCTGTGAGGTATAAAAGCGTGCCAATCATCCCATGATACATGGTTACCTCAATGGCAGTTCCAGCTTCGCCTTTATACAGTTTGATTGACGAACTCATTGGGGTAGCTGCTGCCGAACAATTTTCCATACCAAACTTCTTCAGAAGTTCCTTGGTATATTTAGCTTGATTGGTGAAGATCCCATCCTCAAGCTGCTTGACTTGTAAACCGAGGAAAAATGTCAGCTCCCCCATCATGCTCATCTCGAATTTATCCTTCATTAGCTTGGAAAACTTGTCGCAAAGCTTAGAATTAGTGGATCCGAAAATGATGTCATCGACATAAATCTGTACAAACAAGACACGATCATTTTTAACAAATTTAAACAGTGTCTTGTCGACGGAGCCAATAACAAATTTATGATCAATAAGAAATTTGGACAGAGTATCATACCAAGCTCTAGGAGCTTATTTCAGACCGTACAAGGCTTTGTAAAGCTTATATACGTACTCCATCTGGTATGATCTACGAAGCCAGGAGGTTGTGTAACATACACTTCCTCATTCAAGATGCCATTTAAGAATGCACTTTTGACATCCATCTGATAAACTTTAAAGTTTTGAATGATGCATATGCCATAAAGATTCTAAAAAGCTTCGAACTAGCTACAGGCGCAAATGATTCTTCAAAATCAATTCCTTCCTCTTTCCTATAGCCTTGTGCTACTAATCTAGCCTTATTTCGAACAACATTTCCATTTTCATCTAATTTATTACTGAAGACCCATTTAGTACCTATAATATTTTGATCATCAGGTCTAGGAACTAGATGCCATACTTTTCTACGTTCGAATTGGCTAAGTTCTTCTTGCATAGCCTCTATCTAGATCGGGTATGCTAAGGCCTCTTCTAATTTCTTAGGTTCAATGTGTGATATGAAAGCAGAGTTAAAGCATTTGATTATCATCTGGCCTCGTGTCCTAACGGGTGCATTGGGATTATCGGTGACCAGCTCGGGTGGATATGAGGTAGATGCGTCGTGTTGTTCCCCATGCGTTCCTGCCGATCTACTGGAATACCACTTGTTGTACGATCACTTGTTATATTGAGCTCATCAACTTGTGCATGCTCTCCACTAGCTTGATCGTTATCCGGACCAGCTTGCTCAACACTTTGAATAACTGCATGTGTAATATGAATATCCAGTGTGTGCTGGTCATCAGCTTGGCATCTGTTTGGTGCCTTTGTCACTCAATTCATCCAGATTATTAGATTCCAGACGAGTGCACAGATCATTCTTCTTGGAAGCTGATGTTGATCTGAAACTGGTTTCATCAAACACCACGTGAGCCGATTCTTCAACAGTGAGTGTCCTATTGTTGAAAACTCGATACGCTCTGCTCACCGCTGAGTATCCCAAAAAGATATCTGCATCAAATTTAATGTCAAATGCTCTCAGATACGTTTTACCATTGATATGGATGAAGCATCTACATCCAAACACCCTGAAATATGAAATATCGGGTTTTCTTGCCATTCCAGATCTCTTATGGAGTTACTCCATGTCTCTTGTTTATCATCAATCTGCTCTGAGTATAGCAAGTGGTATTGACTGCTTCCGCCCAAAATTTATTTGAAATACCGGAATCAGCAATCATAGTTGTAGCAGCTTCCTTCAAAGTGTGATTTCTACGCTCAGCTAACCCATTTTGCTGAGGTGTTCTAGCTGCACTCAACTCATGTTTGATTCCAATGTCGTCCAGATAGGAGGAGATTTTAAAATTAAAACTATGTTCCTCTGTCGCTCCTAATCCGGTTGACATTACACGACTGCTCATTTTGTAATCATTTCAAAAGCTTGATCAGTTGGTCAGCAGTTTGATATTTGTTTTTAAGATAACACCCAAGTAAATTTGGAAAAATCATCAACAACGACAAGGCTGTATTTCATTCCCCCTAAGCTGGTTACGGGTATTGGACCAAAAACATCCATGTGTAAAAGATCCAGCTTACAAGAAGTTTTGTCACTGCCTCTAGTTTTGAAAGTAGATTTTAAATGCTTTCCCAGCTGACAGGCAGAAAAAATCTTATCTTTTGAAAAATTTAATTTGGGCAAGCCATCAACCAACTCGCGCTTACTCAGATTGACAATTGTTTTAAAATTTAGATGATTCATCCGTTGATGCCATAGCCAGCTCTTGGAAGATTCAGCTATTAGGCATGTTTTTTCTGTATGCGGTTGATCTGACCAATCAAATTTGTAGGTGTTCCCAGATCGGTAACCTATCAGTACAGTTAGACCTTCCGGATTTAGAACAGTGCACATGTGCTTTTGAAATTTTACAGAACAGTTACTGTCACACAACTAATTGATGCTGATCAAGTTGTAACACAAGTTCTCAACAAGAAAAACATTATTTACAGTAAAATTACCATGGGTAAGCTTACCCTTACCCACGGTGTTATCACTTGAGTTATTACCGAAAGTGATCTTGGGTCTGTTGCAGTTCTTGATGTCTGTGAACAGCTTGGCATCGCCAGTCATGTGCCTCGCACATCCACTGTCCAGATACCATGTTGATTGCTCCAGTCTGGATACCTGTTGTTCCTGCAATCACAAATCAAGCAATTTTGGTACCCTTTGATTTATTTGGGTCCAGGTTTAATTAGACATTTCGGGACCCACACTTGGATAATTTTAACCCATTTACCAGTGTGTGCATCAAAACATGTGTGTGGTCTTTGATCTGGTGTGAGTTTGATACACAACATGTTGTCCTTGTGATCTGGGCTTTGTGTATCTTGGCCTGTACTGTCTATCCTTCGTAGAAGGTCGATAAAAATGGCCTGGATTTCTTCACCAGATCTGGTTTTACCCCTCATCTATTTAACTCTTCTCTTAAGCCAGTTTTCACGAGGCTTCTTAGGAGCAGTATACCCCAGCCCACAAAATATTCATTTCCAGACGGAGGCTCAACTGCTTTCGTTGTTTCACCAGATTGTGCCTCTACAGGCTGTCCCATGCTTGACTTTACAAAGCTCATAGTTTTGAACTTTGTTCTTTCCAGCTTTGGGGTGCTACTTGTTTCTGCTGAACTACTGTCATTGCCATTAAAGCCTAAACCACATTTGTCACCAGTTGGCTTCATGGCTCCATGCAGTTTCTCCAGGGAAGCAGAACACCTAGTCCAAGATCTTATTACATCAGCTAACCGCTGATTCTCATAGAACATATCCTCGGACCTCCTTCTCAACTCATCATTCTCAGCAGCAAGCTTACATAGAGTAGCTTGCATATCACTTGAGCTAACCAGCTCAGCTTTGTTTGCACAGCTCTCCTTTTCAGCTTTTACTTCCTCGAATGATTGAGAAAGTTTCTTGTATTCTAGAACCATGTCATTAAGTGCCGCAACAGGTCCTCTCGTGTGAATTCTAGATTAGAGAAATCGAAAACCTCATCAGTGTCATCATCCATGAGACACTGTACTTCATCCTCGCTTTCACTGGATGAGGATGTTCTAGAGCTGGACTATTCTGAGTCTGAATCAGCCCATGCACTTTTTATTCTCCTCAGAGACCATCGTTTCTCCGTTCTCTTCGTCCGATAAAGTTTCTTTGCTTTCTTCTCCTTGTGGGCACTGCGACTGGTCACTTTTTCACGTCCATATTTGGCTTTCTGCAGTTAGCCATGAAGTGACTAGGCCTGCCACAGTTATAGCATTTACAATCAGAAGGAGAATTAAAATTATTTTCCGGAGAACCAAAAGAGGAAGATTTAGGATTATGCTTCCGCATAAATTTCCTGAATTTCTTTATGAACAAGGACATAGCATCCTTGCTCATCTCCTCTGCTGATCTACTGCTGGTGGAACATGGACTCTGTTCCAGAGTTGTAGCAGCAAGAGCTCTGGTTGGTTGAGAAGTAGACGGATCCGACTCCGCTCTCGTTTCCAGCTCAAACTCATAAGCCTTCAGATTGGCAAATCGTGCAGCTCCATTTTGTTCAAGTCCTTGGACTCCCGCATGGCCATGGTCTTGACATCCCACTCTTTGGGCAGTGCACGCATCACTTTCAGGGCCAGCTCCCTGTTGCTATAAGTTTTGCCCAGTCTGGTCAGCTCAATCACCAGTGAGCTAAACCGTTCATCAAATGCTGTCATGGTCTCATCAGGCTTCATTTTGATGAAATCAAATTTCTGCATAGCTACAGTTAACTTGTTTTCTTTGGTTTCCTCGTTGCCCTCGCAGATCTGGGATAGATTTTCCCAGATTTCTTTTGCAGTGGTGCACGTCTGTATTTCGATAAACATGTTATTGTCTAGCGTCTCGTACAATATGTCCTTGGCAACGTTATCCAGATTGGCTTTATTCTTCTCCTCAGAGGTCCACTCCAATCTGGGTTTCTCTATCCATTGAGGTGCACCATCAGATATAGCTACGATGTGTTCATTTTCATTATCTTCATGGGCCCGTCAGTTATTACGAACCACATGTCATCATCTTGTGCAGCTAGGTGGGCCTGCATATTGATCTTCCAGAAGTCGTATTCCTCCTTAGAAAACATAGGAATTTTATTGTGAGAAATCAACATGTTTAATGAAAATAATGAACAAGCTGTTCAAACACTGAGAATCTGAGCTCTGATACCACTTGTTAGAATCAAAAAACAAGCTCGGGAGTTCATAGGGGGGTGAATGAACTCCTTTGCTAATTTTATTTGAAAACTAGTTTCTAAATATTTTATCGCTCGACGCAAAACTCTAAGCCGAGTTACCAGCTTGGAGGGTTCTCAGTGATGGCTGTTGTCTCATGTAATAAAGTATTTTTTATGCGAAATAAACATGATTCAACAGTAAACAGTTATGCAAGTGCGTAAATGTAAAAGATAAAGAGTCGAGAGATTTGTTTCTGGAAGTTCGGAGCAAAATCTTCTACGTCTCCCCTTCTTCCTCAATGGGAAGTATTCACTAGAATATTTGATTTATACAACCCCTTGTACAAACCCAATCATACAACCAGCAGTTGCAGGAACTCCTATCACTCAACCACGAACTCAGACCCGCGATCTGTTCGAAATACAAGTTACATAGCTCTAAGATGGTTGTGCAAATCTAGCACTCAACAATCTCTGTTTTTTATCTACAGTGATGGATCAACACTACATAGTGTGTGTATAGAAGATAGTGTGACACAAGGAATTAACTAAGCAATATGTGCATGTGTCACTAGCTGTGAGCTGGTTTGACAGAAGAACTCTGTTCTTTTTCTTTGAAAGCTCGTTAGTTCATAAATAGAGTCGTTGCGTGTAATCGATAACCTCTTCACAGCTGATCTGCTCTTCTATTTATACTCTTTGGACACAACGGTAATAAATGTTACCAGTAGACACGTCGAATGTATCCAAATTGAATTTCCTGCGGCGTCTTAAATGCTTGTACGATGAAACTACATCTCCATTAAATGCATTGCCCTTTTAGTATACATCTGCGCCATCTTCTGTTCCCCAAATCTCTGCATATCTGAAGTTAGATCAAAGTAGTTCCAACAACTACAAATCATTACAGAGAGGTCAAACGTCTCACATCAAACTGTGCGAAGTCTCAAACATTCCGAAATTCAATTTGCTAAGTGGTCCTTAACTTAGCTAGTTATACGATATGGTCTCTGTACGTTGAGCTGGTTTTCTGATCTGGTTCTAGACTAATCAAAAACCAATCTACTTTGAGTTCTTCTTCTCTTGTCTCTGTTCTATACTAATCCAGATAGTAAAATCTGTACATATTCCACTGTAACCAGATAACATAGTTAGAACCATCTTCCTTCGATCTGGTTTATTTAACTAGTCTTTAGCTGGTCTGTTATACCACTATATGCTTCAAGCTGTTCTTTCAACTGTTCCAAACCACTGTTATATCTTCTCTTTCAATCTTCAATCTGTTTCTATTCTTTGAATTTTCTCAACTGGTTTGTCCTTATCCATCGTGACTGAATACTTAGCTGGTTTGTCCTGCACCCGCACACCTGAGTACATTGAGCCGGTTTGACCTTAACCAGCTTGACCAGGTTACCTTTTCTGGTTTGTCCTTAACAAGCGCAACTAAGTATCCTGAGATGGTTTGACCTTAACCAGCTTGGCTCTGCTCTGATCTGGTTTTCACGTCCAACGTTGTAAGCTTTGTCCAGATCTTGTACCTTTGAGGTGATTAATCTATTTTATTTGTCTTCACCAAAACTCTGAAATTAACTCTGACATTTTCAATTTCCAAACTTTTTTCTTTTAAAAAATTATTTTTTAAAAAAATGAATTTTTCAAAAGATTCGATTTTAAAAAAAAATTGGTGCAAGCCTGGAACCTGCCCGGACCAGCCGGTTTGCCAACCCGGACCATAACCATAAACCGCTGTTATGGGCCCGTGTTTGGGATTTGGGAACCCGAACCCGGCTGGTCGTTCCTAGAACCAGCCCGGACCCGACCATAGCAAGGTCTACTATTGGTAACCCGATTTTCTCGCTGTCTTGCATTAGAAAGACCAGTGAGATGTTACTAACAGATACACTGCGTGAACCAAGCATGAGAAGGTGCGACGATGGTGGCGGACGGAGATGGAATGGGAGAGGGATGGTGGCTTAATGGAGGCTAGGGGTAGTGTTGGGGTTGCAATATTAACTC
The DNA here is from genome assembly GCA_001598015.1 of Dorcoceras hygrometricum. Classification (NCBI taxonomy): domain Eukaryota; kingdom Viridiplantae; phylum Streptophyta; class Magnoliopsida; order Lamiales; family Gesneriaceae; genus Dorcoceras; species Dorcoceras hygrometricum. The sequence continues at coordinate 35,027 of KV011261.1, forward strand.
TTAATTTGCAAGTTGTTCCTTAATTAACCGCATGCCACACATATACATAGAAATCTTGGCGGTTGGCAAGCTCAAGCCCATTGCGCATTAGTTTCGAATCCATCGTTATGACATCATCATAATCCCGATCGACAATCAGATATCGCCGATGTACTCAGCATACGAAACTTATTATTATGATGTGGAATAAAATTCTCGGATCATTGAATAAATATATGACAAGTTTACTCCTTTCATCGATTTTGGAAGTCATACTCTAATTCTCCATTCCATCGCACTCAACACTTTAAGTTTCATATCCGTACAGGAATTGGGAAATCAGTACTTGTATGATCCTCAATGGTTCAGGATACAGCTAGTCGTTGGCTCACAACTTCTTGTGACTCAAATAATGCATTCCCCGACTTATCCATCGAACCATGGTAAAGCGTCTAGCAACATCGCCTAATGATTCCCTAGGTATCACTGAGAGTGCCTGCAAGAACCAGTCGATCATGGTTAGCATATAGTACGATCCCTTCAGCTCAAATATCCTGATCGAATCAACGACCATTGGTAAATCGAGAGTCGTTATAGATCCGATAGCATGTAATATATATTGTAGATAAAATATCAACATCGCATGTGCTACTAGGTAAACCGTTTTACTATAAATCACATCTAGTACTCTGGCCAGATATTTGTAACACTATTATCTCCTCAGATAGCATAGGATATCCATGCACTAGGGCGAGCGGTGAATCCTTGACAACAAAGCATCGATTCCTTCATGCATCGGGATCTCACCCAGTATCTCCACCTGATGACCTTCACGTAGTCGGTAAAAGAGTCAAAGTGATGCGCGTATCATGTAGAGTCTCGATGATGTTCAAGTCCTAAGGACTAATTATGTGTTGGGATTGGCCATGGCGGATCCGGATCCCACTTCCCGGGGCGCAGCGGAAGAACAAAATTATGCCCGGAAAGTGTTCAATACATTAATACAAATCAACAAACCATTCATAAGGGGTTCTTTGATTGTTACCTTGTTGGCATCTAGGCGCCTGGCTCCGACCAGTTTCTCGAGGAAACCGGCACTTCAAACTGTAGGCGGCGGTAGATCGTCAATCAGGTCCACGACCGAATTCAAGACACCTTCGTCAGCTTGCACTAGAAGGACTGACGAATTCAGCACGGACGGAAACTCCTCATCAAGCTGATCGGAACAAGTCCGATCACGGCAAGAGGCGGCGGCACACGGCGGCGCAAGGCGGCGGCGGCGTGTGGCTTTAGAGGAGGGGGCGGCGGCCAACTTAGGTCTAGGGTTTGTGGGAGTTGAATTATGATATGCAACCCTAGGCTCAAGACTAAGTATAGGTGTGATGGGCTTGAACCGGCCCATTGGACATGGGGCGGGCCCACTCCAACGTATGCACATTTGGTTCATCCCTATCAGCGTGACTTCATCATAACTCCGATCGACGATCTGATCGAACCGGTCTACACAGTTTCCAAAACTGAGTATTGTGATGCGAAAACAATTTTTCAGATTACTTAGTCCAAAATGACAGTTTTGCCCCTCAACAGCGGGAAATCGCAATTTGACCCCTGTTGACTTTTACGAAGTCGCACTCCCTAAAATCCTCTTCGTATGCTCAACACATTGAGCTCAGTTTCCGTGCGGGAATCATGAATCCAGTACTTGTGTGACCCTCAATGGTTCAGGGATACAGCTAGCCGTGGGCCCGCAACCATTGCGGCTCCGAAATCACAATTTCGGACTTGCCCATCGGATCATGGTAAAGCGCCTAGCAACATCGCCCCATGATCCCCTAGGTATCACTGATAGTGCCTGTAAGAACCAGTTGGTCGTGGTTAGCGTACAGTACGGTCCTTTCAATACATATATCCCGATCAGATCAACGACCATTGGTAAATCGAGAGTCGCTAGAGATCCGATAGCTATGCATACATCTTGGAGATCGAATAGTGACATCGCGAGTGTAACTAGGTAAACCCATTTACCTAAAACACTTCTAGTACTCTGGCCAGAGATTTATACACTATTATCCCCTCAGATAGCATAGGATATCCACGCATGAGAGCGAGCGGTGAATCCTCGATAACGAAGCATCGACTCCTACATGCATCGGGATCTCACCCAATCCCGCCGTCTAATGACCCCAAGTGATTCGGCAATTGGTTCAAAGTGAGACGCCTATCATGTAGAGTCTCAATGACGTTTCGAGTCGTGAGGACTAATCAGTACAACCAAGACCTCGGACATATCCACTCGATAAATGGTAACCACTTGGAAAGTCCGAACGAGGGTAGTTCGATAGATCACCAGGTCACTATCTATCTGTATGCTCAGAACATCACAATGTTCCCTACCAATGAAACACGGTACTTTGCATCTCAGATACTAGTCTCAATCTCGGGCGGCCTTATCCTCATTTTGACGGTCCAATCGACTAGGAACGTATTCAGAATGCACAGTGACTATTATATGTATTTCATGATAGCCGTCATACCCACTATCACATCTAACATACATTATGGTGCATTCTAGGTCTTTATCCAACACTATTGTTAACATTATAGTTATAATGAAAATAAAGAAAGGCATGAATAAATGCGAATATCATATATAAATATCGTTTCATACAAGAGTTTATAAACCCACACGCCACAAGATGGCTAGTTGGGCATCTATTCTAACAATCTCCCACTTTCCCTAAAGTCAACTACTCATAAGACGCAGTCCCATTGTTTCGCGATGTTTTTCAAACAACGGTCCTGGCAAGGGCTTCGTAAGTGGATCAGCAACGTTGTCCGCAGAGGCGACTCTCTCAACTGCTATGTCACCTCTAGCCACAATATCCCGGATTATGTGGTATTTCCTCAGTATATGTTTGGATCTTTGGTGAGACCTAGGCTCCTTTGCTTGCGCAATGGCACCCGTGTTGTCGCAGTACACCGGGACTGGACCAACTCCATCAGGAATGACGCCCAACTCTTGGACGAAATTCCTTATCCAAACCGCCTCCTTAGCAGCAGCTGATGCTGCGATGTACTTAGCCTCAGTGGTTGAATCCGTGATGGTGTCTTTCTTGGAACTCTTCCAAGAGACAGCACCACCATTGAGCATGAATACAAATCCAGAGGTAGACTCCGAGTCATCCACGTCATACTGGAAGCTAGAATCAGTGTAGCCTTCCAATTTCAGTTCACCACCCCCATAGACCATGAACATATTCTTAGTCCTTCGCAAGTACTTAAGAATATCCTTCACAGACTTCCAATGAAATTGGCCGGGGTTGGCCTGGTAGCTGTGAGGATTCAGATCCCTAATTTGTGATTAATCGGATTTTGGAGTTAGATTAGTCATGAGAATTAAGAATTTAAGATTTCGGGATTCGAATTTTGATGAAATCTGCTTTGGAAAATATTCTAGATCTCTAGTTGGGATTGTCCAGATTTTATTGGTGTTTTTCGTGTGAAGTCTGGTCGAGAAGTGTTGAGAATTAGAATGAATTTTATAGAGATCTGTTTTTCCTTTAGCGCTGCGTTTGGTGAAAGCTGTTCGAATTTGAGAAGCTGGATCGTGAGAGATCTGGTGGTCGAGAAGAACGTGAGAAATGAATGCGTGGTTCTTTTGAAATTCAGATCTCATGACGTAGGCAGCTCTCATGTGTGACGTAAGCGTCGCTGGATGGTGATCGCATTTGGGTCGTAGCGAGAGATCTGGCAGCGATTGAGGATGACGTAAGCAGATCTGTTGTTAGAAGCGTGTAGCGTTCATTCGAGAGTTTTGCGGTAGATCTGATGGCGTAAGCAAGTCTGCGGGTGACGTAAGCAAATCTCATGCAAGAACGTGATAACGTGCATTTGAGAGATCTGGTGCCTATACGTCGTCGTTTTGTGTTTTAGCGCCGAGATCTGTTTTGCGTTTTGGCGCAAGTGTTGAGCGTGAGATCTGTTGACCAAAACGTTGTCGTTTTGAGGCTCACGCGAGATCTGACGGAGAGCATGAAGTCTGTTTTGCGCGAGAGATCTGTTTTGGCGATAGTTTGAGTTGTAGATATCTGTTTTTGTCGGTGTTGGTCTTGTTTGGTAGCTTTTGGAGTAGAGGATATTTATATAAGTGTTGATTTACACTTAGAGCATTCCAGACCTGATATTTCTTATCCTCAAACTCGAAACCCTCGATTTTAGCTACTGTTCACCGTCACTTTCTATCACGATTTCCCGTTGATCCCGACCTCCGTTTTTCAAGTTCTTGGTAGCATTGGAAACCTATTGAGTAGACCTTTCTTTTCCTACCAATCTTGGAGGCTGTTTTGAGCTGGAAGGAGAACGCGAAGCTGCTGAGTTTCGGGCTGTAGACTGAGCCGTGAACTCTTCCTAACGTGAGCTTTGGGTGAGTTTTCTTTCGTTGATTTTAGCTCTGGCCGTAGGTATTTGAGAGAGAGTGCTAGATTTGAGCTAAGATTTTTAGCTACCTTGTACAGATCCAATTTTCAGGATTTTGTGGTTTCGCCTTGCTGTGAAGTTTCAAGAGCCGTTGCTTGTGAAACCTGTTAAGGTAGTTTGATCAATTAAGGTACGATTGAGCAGCCCTTAGCAGCTTATTTTTCGACATGTCTATTTTTCGATGTTGTGAATTTGGCTGCTGTGAATTACGTGAATCAGTATGTTGAATGATTGAGTTACATTCTGTTTTACGTATTGTACATTGTATGCATTGAGCATTGATATTGATTGGAATCATGTACATATTGAGCCTGAATTGACAGATTTGATAACCTGATTGGGTGCCACGTTGTGACTGGCCGACTGTTGAGTCGTGCCCGAAAAGTCCAACGCTATCGTCGGAGTGGTGACTACCGGATTCGAGTGTCTACCACCGAGCTGTGATGGGCTGA
>KV011262.1:0-34416 GCA_001598015.1 Dorcoceras hygrometricum
TAGCTATCGGATCTCTAGCGACTCTCGATTTTACCAATGGTCGTTGATCTGATCGGGATATATGGATTGAAAGGACCGTACCGTACGCTAACCACGACCGACTGGTTCTTGCAGGCACTATCAGTGATACCTAGGAGATCATGGGGCGATGTTGCTAGACGCTTTACCATGATCCGTTGGGCAGGTCCGGAATTGTGATTCCGGAGCCACAATGGTTGTGGGCCCACGGCTAGCTATATCCCTGAACCATTGAGGGTCACACAAGTACTAGATTCGAGAATCCCACACGGATACTCAGCTCAATGTGTTGAGCACGAGATGAGGATTTCGGGAAGTGTGACTTCCTAAAAGTCAACAGGGGTCAAACCGGGATTTGACTTTGTTGAGGGGCCAAACGGTCATTTTGCTATTTGGGGTTTGATGATCTGAAAAATTGTTTTTCACATCATAACATTCAGTTTTGGAAACTGAGTCGATCGGTCCGATCTGATCGGCGATCGGAGTTACGATGAAGTCGCAGCAATGGATATCGTCATTTGGACCCGGGCCCGATAGGCCGGTCCAAATCCATTGTTAAGTCTATATAATTGAGATTATTATTAGACTTAAGTACAAGATCAAAACAACTCATTAAACCCTAGACTCTAAGCAATACGCCGCCCCCCTCTCTTCCTTCTCTCATGCCTCCGCCGCCGCCGCCGTGCGCCGCAGCCGGAAAATTGGTTTCCGGCCAACTCGACGTGGAGAATCCGTTCGTGCTGATCTCGTCAGGGCTTCTAGTGCAGCCTGACGAAGGAGTATCGGATCTGGTCATGGACCGGATTGGCCTAACTACCGCAATCTACCGAGAAGAGCCTGGTTCTTGAAACACCGGTTGGAGCCAGGCACAAGTTCCAGAGAGGTAACTCGCTAAACATCCTATGAATGTCGTAGAATGTAGATTTGTTTTCGTATTGATCGCCTCCCGGTTCTTTGTTTTTCGTTCTTCCGCTGCCCGACCGGGGGGCGGATCCGGATCCCAACAGTTATATGGCAGGGTTACAATGGAGAGATGACATAAGTTTCCTTGCCACGGTTCTTAAATTTTAAGTAAAATGATTTCAAAGTTCTTAACTTGTGGAGAACATAACAGACGGTCAGCATAGGAAGGGTGAGGACGCTTGCTAACGAACCACTGTGCCCCTTCAATTAGGAAGGACCAGGATTATGGGTTGACGTACCTATATACCTCTTCACATAGTATATTTTGGTATTTATTCCCCACAGACCTGATATCAGATGACCTTGATCAAGCGACCCGACCTAAGGAGAGCTTCGGCGCCACATCTCATACAAAAAAATTTTAATGGGTTATTTTATAACCGCATATTTAAGAAAGTTTATGTTTAATGTTTACTTCCTTAACGTTAATTACTATGTTATGTTTGCGTGTGTGAGCACCCGAACCCATGAGGTCACGAGATTTGGGGCGAATTAAAATTTTGAAATAAAAAGAAGGGCTAAACGGCAATTTGTTATAAGCTGTATTTCTTATAACTTAGAAAAAAATTTGAAACACAAACAAAAAACTGACACACAAATACTCTCGGCGTCAAGTACTGAAATTTTGCGGAAACAGATTTCATATATAAACAGCAATTACGATATTACAACATCTGAAATTCTATATGAATTTACTACTGTTGCAATTGATCTAATACAGATGTCTAAGATAAAAGACAACAGCTAAGACACAGGAAAACGTTGTCCATATATAAACACTTCACCACCCAGCTGTCTCAGCTTCCACCTTCCGCTTGACCCTTAACTGTCTCACCTGCACCATTTTAAAAGCTAATGAGCCTAGGGGCTCAGCAAGTAAAATCTGGATAATAGCAAAATTATTTAATGCAGGCAGATATCTGAACATATTCATAACTGAGTTAAAGGAACTTCATTTAAGCATAACCATTCTTAAACTTTCTTTCTTGAACTTTCTTTCATATCTTTAGTAAACTTGGATGTGGGGATAATAGCCCAGATCCCTTCGTTTAAATTCTTTAAACTTTCTTATTTATATCTTAGAAGTTCTCCTTAGGTCCAATGTGCACTTGATCAAATGAGTACTGATATCCGTTCTTAGCATATAGCTCAATATGAAGGGGTATACAGATCCGTCAATCCGTAATCCTGATCCTTCCTATTTGAAGGGACACACTGGTTCGTCAGCCAGATACTCATCCTCCCTTATGACCATCTGTTATCTATGCCATAAATCTTTAAAATAAACTTTCGTTCTTTTAAACTCCTTCTTTCGAAATCTTCTTTGAAATCAGCTTTGAAATCTCACTGGGTTCGCCTCTTTTAAAACTTTGCTTCCTATTTTAAAACTTACTGAATATCAGATTTGACTACTGGAAAGTAATCGATGAAATAGAAACAGCTTTCTCTAAAAGAAACTATACTGGAAAGTCAAACATATTTCTACTGTGGAAACAGATCTTATTCTCGAAATAGTATAAGCTAACGTCGAAACAGATGTCGCTGGTCAACTCAGCAGTGAACGCGGGAACAGTGCTTGGAAAAGAAACAAATGTATCAAGAAGAATAGTGTTTAGAAATAAAACAACTACAACTAGGTCAACTCAACAGTCAACGAAATTCGTAAGCGACTCAACAGTGAAGTATTTAATACTGTGAAATCTGACCAAAATATGATGTGTAGCGAAACACGAAAGCTGAATTGAATACTGCTGATTTAAACATGAGATTTAATCGCTAACATAGGAAACAAAATCTGACTAAGAACTTGGTGCTGCAACATCACGAACGACATCTACGATACCAGTTCTGCCTATCAAACCAGACTCATCTTCTGATTCAACTAGAATCTCCGATTACATAGAGTCAAATTCAGACGTTACCATTTACCAGAAAGAAGAACAATTCATGAACATACGTGACTCAAATCTGAACTCCTCAGTATCTTTAAACATCTTTTTAAAACATAGAAGCAGAAAACATACTTTTGAACCCAATTTTCTTTCATAAACATTCATAAATCTTATTTGAACATGAACTTAAAAATAACTTAAACGTATAGGCAAGAAGATCCATAAAATGAGAAAATCAATATATGCTTCAAATGGTGTAGCAAAGGAATAAATTTTTCTTGCCTTAGAACGTGAGCTATACAACAGCAGCTGGTTTCCTGCAGCGTTCCTCCTCAAGCAACAACACGAGCTCTTTTGAAATATTTTGAGAGAACACAAAAGAGTTTACTTCCTGTAAATGAAATGAATCTATTCCTTTGAAAACAGGTATTTGTATGGGAGGGATTAGTGGCAAAGGAGGTGTAGTCATCAAGCATGACACATCTTAAAGTTATGAAATTTTAGTAAAATTTCCCTCTCCATTTTTTTTATTTGCAAATATACCAAACCCTTTTTAAAAGAAATCATTTTGTCCTCCCAAGATCATTTAAACAGATTTCTAAAATCTGCTCGTGCATTGCTCTTGGAGTGACATCTGATGGAACTTGCTGTGTTGTACCTCATTCTGAAATCAATAAAAAAAGCTTATGCTAACATTTTAAATTTTCATTTAAATTTTATTTTTCTTCCGCTGCCTGCTGGGGTGCGGATCCGGATCCCCAACAGTGAGGAGTCTTGAAAGTTGGGCGGTGTGAGCTGGAACAGATCGGGGATGTCTGTTTATCGAAAGAGCAACGTTTCCGTGCTGCTACAGGGCGCATCCTTTTGTGAACAAAATTTGTATGAGACTGTTCCATTCTGAAGTGTCCTGAACTGATTTCCATCTATTTGTATCAAAATATTTTTATTTAGTATTCGTTCTTCGATTTTATTCAGTCTAAGCTGATACAGCCCGCGAGCTATTTGTGTTGAATGTTTACATTATTACAATTACTATTTCCAAACCCGTGTGTGTTCAGCACACGTAAATGTCACCAGTTCTTGCATATCAATTCCTAATCTATTTGGCTATACGTGAGCTGAATCATTCCTTCCATCGCACAACCATACCTGAATGTTTTCTCTTAAATTCCAAAAATTGAAAAAGTTGTGCGAGTTTCCGTGAGCTTTAGAGAATGTTTTGAAAGAAACGGTGGACTAGGGCGCCACACTGTACTTGTTATTCTTCATTGAATAACACGATCCAAATTGGATGGATGGAATTAATTGTTAGATCACACTTATTGTGTTTTTTCACATTTACTTGCAAGTAATATAAGGTCATGCAGGAATCAATTTAGAACGACCAGCCTCAATTATTTTGTGATCTTTGAATATTCACAAATTTTATTTCAAGGGTATTCGTCGTTTCAGACAAAATGTATATGTTGGATCGAAAATATAGTTTAAATACATCTCGAGAGTTCAAAAGGGGAGGGTTGAATGAACTCCTTGACTATTTTTTGGTAAATCTCTTTTCAAAACGATTTTAAAACCTCGGCTATGTCTAAGCTGTGTTACCAGCTTTGGAGGATCTTAGTGTGTGCGGAATGAACTCGATTGAGCAGTGAGCAGATAAATCAAAACTGAAAGCTGTAGGTAAATATTAAGTGCAGTAAAGTAAAAGGGACAAAAGTTTGTTTATGGATGTACGGAGCTTAAACTCCTACGTCTCCCCTTCTTACTTGAACATGAAGGATACCACTAGAAGATTTGAATACAGCAGAAACAGATGTGCAATCTATTCTACAAAGAAAACGACAGCTATAAGCTGTTTAGGCTTTCACACTTTCTATGCACTCTGTTTTTAATTTACAATCAAGACACAATACCACAGAATGGTTAAAACTCAAACGAATACATATAAGGCTTTTGGGAATATGTTGTAACGAAGATGATGATGAGCAGTGTGCTTTTGTCCGATGTGAATTCTGCAACGTAACAGTAAGGTCGTTTGAAAGCTTTTGCATATTGTAATTGTCGTGACAATAATTGTTCATCGTAAGTATATTTTCGCTTCTGTTCATCGTCCTTTAAATAGAGATATCCAGCTCTATCAATCTACAAATGATCTTCTGTACCGGCTAGTTTATATTATTTCCATCTTTGAAGAACTTGCCATTTCTTCTGCCAGAATCACAGGGATGATACCATCAGGTCCAGAAATAGAAGCCGAAAATTTAGCCAGTAATTAAACATAAGATTGATCTGATCTGATCTGATAGAATCATGTCTAAACTGAAATATATAAGCTCTTAGCTGTTATTTGTAGCCATGATCTTAAGGCTTGTAACCTCTGAGCTGTCACGAGAAAAACCATAATCTGCTCTTGCGATCTGATCCAAACTATCTGAGCTGATCTCTTCTTCTAGGTCTGATCTGATGTAAAGTACTAAGCTGATCTGGAAGATGTTTCTCTGAGCTGTTCTGTAAACTGAAAACATCAATACTGATCTGAGACTTAGATCTTCAAACTCTGATTTGAATACTTATAAGCTCTAAACTGAAAGTTGTTTTTGATCCCTGGCTGGTCTCTGTGTTGTTTCCTATCTAAGCTGTTTCCTGCGCTGTTCTAGGTTGTACGTACCCGTATTATACTATAAGCTGCTCTTTGTAGGCTCCAATCTGAATCTTCTCTAAGATGATTTTTCTACACTCAAGCACTGTTCTCATCTCCAAGTTCCAAGCTGAACTGCTCCGAGTCACTCTAATCTGTTCTGCTTACCCTGAACTGAAAGGTGATGCTCTGAGCTGATCTTCTTGTCCTGAGCTGAATAGTGACTCTCTAAGCTGATCGACTTTCTCTGAGCTGAATAATGACTTTATAAACTCATCTATTTGCTCTAAGCTGGAATCAGTCTTTCTGAGCTGTTCAACTTGTTCTAAGCTGATTTGCGTCATCCTGAGCTGAGAAGACACATGTTTTTCTTTCTCTGAGCTGAAATGTGTCGTCGTAATCTGTTATACATGCTCTAAGTTGATATACGTCGCTCTGATCTGATCCGCCCGCTCTTAGCTGATCAACACGCTCTTAGCTAGCCGAAGACTTCCTAAGCTGTTCTATTCAGATCATCATCTTACCGCTGTAATCTGTTCGAGTTCTTGTATTTGTTATCACCAAAACTTAAATTTTATTCTTAACAGGATATATATTTCAACTTGAACATCAATGAAGCTAAATATTATTAGCAATCTTGTACACAAGATCAAAAATTGTAATTTTGAGAATCACATTATGAACTCTTTGTTCACACTATAATATTTGAGATCGAATAAATATAATAAAAATTCCTTTTAGCTTCTATCTTCCTCCCTCTCAATGTTGTAAATATTATTTACAAATGAGAAACAACGTCATAAATGTGAGACCCGAAAGATTATTAGATTAATTGAGTTAATTAATCGGGTCTTGGATAGACCAGATTTTGCGTGAGCAGATCTGGGATGGATCAGCTTTGAGCTGGTATGCTGGGTGAGCGTATCGGGTTTCTCTGTATATTTGTGTTTAGAACAGCTCTAGACAGTTGTAGAGTTCTGCGTAGTAGTAGTCAGATTTGGAGAGTTGAGAAGTGCTGATTGGTAACTTTGAATTTGGCGTTGGTTGATTGTAATCGAGGCTAGTGGTGAAATCTGGTTGTCGCAGGTATTTTGAGTTCTCTAATTGATATCCTGCGCGGGTAGTGAAACGTCGTCGTTTAGAGGAAACAAGATTTGAGATGCGCAAGTTGTTAGCGCTGTGTGAACCGTTCTGGTTCAAGGGTTTGATGTAGACCGGCTTCGGGTTGTCTAGACCGGAAGGCATTGCGATGTCATTTTGGGTATAAGTGAATTCTGGTCAGTGTTGGTGTCAGATGTGGTCTTTTGGATCTGGATGTTTTGGTTAGGAGCGATGCGACGCCGTTTAGAGAGACACGTGTATGAATTAGTTGGATTGTGGTGCGACGTCGTTCGGTAGTAGCGCAATGGTTTAGCGTGTGGTCCAGATCTGGAGTGGTACTCAGATCTGAGTGGGTATCAGCTTTGAGCCAGTGTTGTCGATGGTTACTGTTCATCGGATTTGGGAAATTTAAGTTGTATTTATAGAGGACTTTTACCATTCGAACGCGATATCTTCCCCAACACTTAGAAATATTTTCCGTAACCTTACTCTGTCGCGATACCATAGTTACTGTTCATCGAACCTTATCTTCTTTGATTGTCGGCGGTAGAAGACTCAGACTGGAGCAAGAGTGGTAGCATTAAATTCCTCTTGCCAAGGCGTCTCTTCTAATACCTCTTTTAAAGGCTTGAGTTAAGCTGAAAGAAGATCGCAAAAGGAGATACCTTGTGTAGTCTGTTAGCATTTCGGCGGATTTGCTTTCCCGTTCAGGCAGTGCTTTCGAGTAAGAGCTAGATCCTCCCTTATGCTTCGTTTAGAATTTTCTGTTGTGCTAGAAGGGTAGGATAGAGCTGGTTGAGCTCGTAGTTCCCAGTTCGTAGTTCTGTGCTACTGTCCCTGAGTTTTGTTGTTGTTGTTTGGCCAAGCAGGAGGCAGATTTGAGTTGCTCGGGACTTTGTGTGGTAATTGTAGCTCAGAAAGCTAAGGTAAGGATTTGAGAGTGTCTTACAGCTTTGAGATAGGCATGGATATATGTGTATGTATGCTGGTATGTTGTACAATGTATGCTATTGTGTTGATTGTTGCAAACTATTACATTTGCATACACGCATTTCACTTTTGAGCTCAGATCTTGTTAATCGTTCTTTGCTATGCTAATCTGTAAGTACCAGGGTGCTTGTGTTGAGGACGAGCGGCAATACCGTGCTCCTCATCTCCCTGCTGGGTTCTTGTTAGCCACTATGAGCCGAGTGGTAGCTATCACATCTCATGGGTTGGGCAACAACAGGTTGAGTGATCTGTTATGCTTATGGTACCATGTGTTGGGACGACAGGATAGCTACCATTCTCTCACACACATCGTGGCCACTATCTTTCATTAGATAGTATCAGTTGTTGAGCTGTTCTTGAGTTCATTGGCTCCCTGTATTGGTTGTATCCTGTGGCTGTGGTTTTCTGCTGTTCTCATGCATATAACGTGCATTTATATATGTTGCTATCTATATGCTGTTTATGTTTCTCTCTGTACAGGGGTTTGACCCCATGTCCCTCTGGGGCTGGTTGTTTTGCCTGTGTATGTGTTGTTCAGGTTACCATGGTTTGTCAACTGGTCGTGGAGATGATTAAGTTGGCGGTGCCCCAGGAGGTGGATATAGTGTCTCAGTTATGTATATTAATTATGTTAGGCAGTAGAACAGCCTCCGAGGAATACCTCGGAAGGATGTGATGTTCTATTGTTGATTTGGGATGTACCCTGTTAGGGAGTTACTATATGCTTGTATTTGTTATTGTATCTGCTATTGTTGGTTTTTGGTTGTTGTAAAACCAATATTTTGAATATCGTTGTATTTTAAAGTATGATTTTCTACGTCAGGCCAAAGCAAAAAGTTTTATCCACTTTTTAAATGCTTCCACGATTGTATTTTGCGTGGTTAACTCTGTGTTGTGCATCGGGTTTTACATTTTTGATATCAGAGCTTAAACTGGGATAAGCTCGAATTCTTTTGTTCACACTTGAGTCTAGGCACTTGGTTGCGGGTTGCATGTGCTTGACTATGTGCTATATCTGCTGTGTGATCTTACCGTATTAGTGTTTGCCTAGATGCCGCCTAGACGTGGGGTTAGAGTACTGGACAGATTTCGGTAGAATCTGACGGTCAGAATGAGGAGATTCAATGTAGTGCTATTGTTCGTAGACGTGCTAGGAAGGTTGACGATGAGGTTGATGTGCTGGCAGCCCGTGCGGATGAGATGGAAGTAATCATGGCAAGGTTTCAGCATATGAATCCTCAGACTTTTGATGGTGACGAGAGTAGTTCCGATGCTGAGTCTTGGCTGAAGCATATTACCGAATTTTTTGATAGAGTGCGCTATGATGATGAGCGCAGACTGAGTTTGGCGATGTTTCAGCTGTGGAATAACACAGAGCGCTGGTGGAGAGGTGCTTCCCGAACTCTCGAGGATACTGGTGCATGGATTACTTGGGATAGTTTCTGTACAGAGTTCCGTCAGGAGTATGTTCCGGAGTCTTATGTGAATGTTCGGGAGCGTGAGTTTGACAACTTGGTTCAAGAAACCATGTCGGTGGGTGAGTATGCTCGAAGGTTTTCTTCTCTTTTGGCTTATGTTCCTCATGTGTCTGGCCGAGAGAGGGCGAAGAGGAACCGTTTCTTGGAAGGGCTTAACAAGGATCTGTATTCCTTGGTGTTGGAGAGTTCACCTACCAGTTATGCAAATGCGGTGGACAAGGCAATGGACATCGAGGAAGGGTTGAGGAACCGCAGGTCTAGGGTTCAGCCCCAAGCCGCACAAGGTTCACATCCCAATGTTCCAAGGGCGCAACCTCCCTAGTTTCCACATCATCTCAGTAGCAGCCCCAGCAGTCAGCGCAACAGTCTGGGCGCCATAGGTTTATGCCTCGTGGCCATCAGTTCAAAAAGAAGCAGGGTTCTAGTTCTTCTGGCTCCGGTAGTTCTAGCAGTAGCAGTAGCCCTAGGTGTGAGACCTGGAATTGTATTAAGATTAATTTGGTTGGAATTAATCGGTTTTTGGAGATTTCTGGTGGTTCAGATTTCTGTTTGTGAGTTTGGGTTGCATTTTTGGGTCAGATTTCACTTAAGAGCAATTCTGGGAATTTTGGAATTTTAGAGTTTTCGAGTTTGAATCTGTTGGCAGATTTGATGACGTCATGTTTTCTGTTGAGCTACGCAATTGCTGACGTAAGCGTTGCTGTTGAAGTATTGGTTGAGTTAGCACTGTTGGCAGCAAATTCATGTAGCGCGAAGGAAACGGTGCCGTTTGAATGAACGCCTGTGGGAGAGATCTGTTGCCAGCGATCAATGTTCAAGCGTTTAGTGTGCTGTATTCAGACTTTCTGACGTGTGCGAAGCTACGTTGTTTTATTTAGTTGAAATGCTGTCGTTTTGATAAGTTGGTGCGACATCGTGTTTGGTCTAGCGCTAGGGAGAGGTCTGCTAGCGTAAGGAGAGATCTGTTGTGTGTAGCGCGAGTTCGGGGAACAGATGTCAACGCTGGTCAACTCTCCTGTAGCGACCGCTGTTTTGTGCGTAGTGTGTTTCGAGCGTTAAGCGGTAGCAACCAGATTTGCTGACGTGGCATGGAATCTGTTGTAGCGTAGTGCTTCAACCAGATTTGATGACGTGTCCTGAGCGACGCCGTTTTGTTAGCGCATGCGTTATCTTGTAGAGGGATATGTTAGAGTCGGTGGATTTTATATCAGTTTTCTCGTGTATATTTAAGGAAGACTTGGTCTTCGATTTCTAGCACCAGATCCCATACTTAGCGAAATATTATCTTGGTGGTCGACCTCTGTTCTTCGAACCCTAGTACTGTTCACCGTGAGCTTTTCCGGTGAATTCCCGTCGTTGTCGGCCATTGTTTGATACGTTCGAGGTAGAGTTGGACTCCTCTTGCGAAGCTCTATCATTCCATACCACCTTGGGAGGCTGTGATTGGCTAGTTGAGGAACGCGAAGTTGCTGCTCGGTTGTGCGTGGTGTCGTACAGGTAGAACTACGTTCCTTTCGTGATGAGATCTGTTCCTAGCCTTGAATTGAGCTCCCTGTTGAGTTGTGTTGTTGAGATTAGTCGCTGGTTTGGTTGAGCGTAGCTCCCAGTCGTGAGCTTCTGTAATTGGCCGTGAATTTCCTGTTAGCTTGCCTGAGATCTGTTGTGAGTATGTTTAGCAGGTTGCTATCCAGATCTCTCGGACCCTGTTTGTAGTCATTGTTGCACAGGAGGTTAAAGGTACGGATTTGAGCTTGATGTAGCTGAGAATTGGCGTGAGATTTAATGATGGCTGCTTGTGCATTGCCGTGGATGTTGCTGTGTGCATATGTGATTGCTGTTGATTTTAGCTGATAGTCGCTGGTTTGGTTGAGCGTAGCTCCCAGTCGTGAGCTTCTGTAATTGGCCGTGAATTTCCTGTTAGCTTGCCTGAGATCTGTTGTGAGTATGTTTAGCAGGTTGCTATCCAGATCTCTCTGACCCTGTTTGTAGTCATTGTTGCACAGGAGGTTAAAGGTACGGATCTGAGCTTGATGTAGCTGAGAATTGGCGTGAGATTTAATGATGGCTGCTTGTGCATTGCCGTGGATGTTGCTGTGTGCATATGTGATTGCTGTTGATTTTAGCTGATATGTTTATGCATACACGCATTTCCCATTGCATTCATATTCTGTTGCATCCATTGCTTTGTATTCCGTTGTATTGCTGTTGTTTCTTACCAGGATGCGAAGGCGAGCGGTAATACCGCACTCTCACCTCCCTGCTGGGATTTGTTAGCCACCATGCGCCGAGTGGTTAACTACCACAGTTCATGGGCGAGGCAACGGAAGGTTGAGTTGTTTGATGCATCTGGTATTCGGGTGTAGTATCAAGGCGAGTGGCTCATACCACACTTTGAACTCACCTCATGGCCACTGATTTGTTGCTGATCTCTTGGAGCTATGTTTGAGTTCCTTGGCTCCCTGTTCGGTCGTAGCCTTCTGCTGTTATCCGGTGTCTCATGCATAGCATCTGCATTTTATCTTATGCATTTCCTTTAGCTGTTTCAGTTGCTCTCCGTACTGGGGTTTGACCCCATGTCCCTCTGGGGCTTGGTTTGTTTTCTTGTTTGTATTGTTTTCAGGAAACCCAGGTTTTACAGCTGGTAGTGGTTTTAACCCAGCTGGTGGTGCCCCAGGAGGTGGTTAGCGTGTCCCAGTTGTGTATAGCATATTTATATGTATCAGTACAGTTAGCCAGGGGATGCCCTGTGCTTTGTTGATGTATTCATTAGTTGGAGTCTGATACATGTTATTGTTATTGTGCTATACTGTGTTGTTGTGGCTTGTCGCTGCGTTTGGTTGTTTTTATAAACTGGGGTATATTTTGAGTATCACATTATTTTAAATTATATTGTTTTAAACCGTCAGGCCAAAAGAGAAAATTTTACCCGCTTTTTAGTAGCTTCCGCATGTGTTTGTGTGTTTTATCTCTGATATGAGCACGAGGTCTGACACTAGGGTCATCTTTTGTGGTCAGTGTGGAGGAAAACACCCCTCGACGTAGTGTACAGGGGTTCAGGGTGCTTGAAATAATAGTGGGCAATATGGACACTTTTCAAGAGTGTGTCCATTGGTAGGATCTCAGCACACCGCAGCCCATCACAGGGTCGTTCTGGTGGGTCGTCTAGAGGTCATTATTTTCTTGTTCCGCAGCCGAGGGTAGGGGAGCATCAGTATAGGCCGTTCCAGCAGCGTGGTCCTTTGCGTTTTGGACAGTCTTCCCAACCTCAGTTCTTAGGACCTCAGCTTGATCAGGTGAATGCCATGACGAGGGAGCAAGCTGAAGACACGCCAGGAGGAGTGATTGCAGGTACTCGTACTGTCTTTTATTTTCCTGCATGTGTATTGTTTGATGCTGGAGCATCACATTCGTTTATAGCTGATGCATTTGTGGTTGAGCATGGTTTTCATACCACTTATTTATGTGATGTTGTTTCTGTTGCCGACGCGAGCCTGTTCTCCCAAGAGATTTTGTTGAATGGAATTCTTAGGTTTGGTGAGAATGTGTTGGTAGCTAACCTGATTCGTATAGTGATGTGGCATTTTGATTGCATCGTGGGAATGGACGTGTTGTCTAGTTTTAGGGCCACCTTGTATTGTTTCCATGACGTTGTACGTTTTCGGCCCCAGTCTGGCAAGAAGTGGAACTTCTACAGCCTCGATTCCCAGTCGAAGATTCCGTTGATCTCTGTGATGGAGATGTTTATCCTTATGTTGTTGGAGAACTCTGGGTTCATGATCTATTCTATGGACGCATCCTTTTCATCGTGTGTGGAGCTTAGCGATATCCCCGTTGCTTGAGATTTCCCTGATGTGTTTCCCGAGAAGATTCCTGGCCTTCCTCCGAGAAGGGAGATCAAGTTCAGCATTAAGTTGGTACCTGGTACAGATCCTATCTCGCGAACTCCGTATCGTTTACCGCCAGCCGAGTTGAGGGAGCTGAAGGTACAACTTAGTGATTTGCTGGAGAAAGGTTTTATTCGACCGAGCATTCACCGTGGGGAGCTCCTATCATGTTTGTGATGAAGAAGGATGGTTCAATAAGGATGTGCATTGACTTCCGGCAACTGAATAAGGCTACTGTGAAGAATAGGTACCCTTTACCGAGGATCGATGACTTGTTTGATCAGCTTTAAGGTTCAGCGGTGTACTTGAAGATCGATCTGCGTTCAGGTTATCATTAGTTGTGTATTCGAGAGGAAGATATTGCGAAAACTGCATTTCGAACGAGGTATGGGCATTATGAGTTTTTGGTTATGCCTTTTGGTTTGACTAATGCCCCTGCATTTTTCATGGATTTGATGAATCGAGTCTTTCGAGAGTTCATCGATCAGTTTGTGATTGTGTTTATCGATGACATCTTGGTGTACTCGAAGACTCCGATGCAACACAAAGACCATTTGAGGTTGGTTCTCCAAACACTACGAGACTCGCAGCTGTATGCTAAGTTCTCCAAATGCGAGTTTTGGTTGGATAGAGTAGTGTTTCTAGGTCATGTTATTTCGGCCGATGGACTGTCTGTTGATCCCAGTAAGGTAGAGGTTGTTGTGAACTGGGAATGTTCCAAGAATGTATCTGAGATTCATAGTTTTTTGGGATTGGCTAGCTATTACCGACGCTTTATTTAGGGGTTCTCTACTATAGCTAAGCCTATGACGCAGTTGACCCAGAAAGACAAGAGATTTGTTTGTACGGAGCAATGCGAGAACAGCTTTCGATTGCTTATAGAGAAGCTAACAACAGCGCCAGTGCTGGCTTTGCCTTCAGGTTCAGGTGGTTTTGTGGTTTGTTCAGATGCTTTGCTTAATGGATTGGGTTATGTTTTGATGCAGAATGGTCGAGTCATTGCGTATGCCTCTTGTCAATTGAAACAGCATGAGACTCGATACCCAGTTCATGATTTGGAGTTAGCAGCATTGGTCTTTGCCTTGAAGATTTGGCGCCACTATCTGTATGGCGAGCAGTTTGTGGTGTATACGTACCACAAGAGTCTTCAATATTTGTTTTCTCAGCCAGATTTGAACATGAAATAGCGTAGATGGATGGAGCTGCTTAAGGATTTCGATTGTGAGATCCAATATCAGCCTGGGAAAGTGAATGTAGTTGCTGATGCATTGAGCATAAAAGCTCAAGTGGCTATGCTTGCTTCGTTGCAGATTTCGAAGGTTCATGAGCATCTGAGCACTACTGGTTGGTGTTTCTACCCAGGTGATGATTATGTTGTGGTGTCTTCTTTTCAAGTTGAGCCGCAGATTGATGTAAATATTAGAGCAGCTCAGAGAATAGATCAATCTATCCATGAGTTGAAGTTGAAGGTTAGAGCTGGGCAGTTGGAAGACTAATCTGTTTCATTTGATGGTTGTTGAGATTTTGTGGCAGGTTGGTAGTGCCAAATCTGATTGATTTTAAGGAGGAGATCTTGAGAGAAGCTCACTGTAGTAGACATAGTGTCCATCCTGGTGCAAGGAAGATGTACCATGCCTTGAAGCCACACTTCTGTTGGCAGGTTTGAAGAGTGATGTTGCTCATTTTGTTGCGTCTTTTTTGAATTGTCAGCAAGTTATGGCAGAAAGGATCAGACCTTGTGGTTTATTGCAGAGTTTAGAAATGGAATTGGGAGCATATAGCTATGGATTTTGTAACCCATTTTGTTGGATCTGTTCTTATAGATCAGAATCTAAGTTTTGATTCACACAAAATCTGCTTCTATTGTACTAATGCTCTACTTGACATGCACAACTTGCTTAGATTGGAGTAGACGTTAAGATATCCAAACTGGAACAGTGAGGGAACGCCTAAGCTGGACTGGTCGAAGATATCTAGCTGGAACAATAAGGGGACGCCCAAGCTGGTACAGCAGTTTACTTCCAGAAGTGCAGGGAACACCAAGCTGGTTCACCAGCTGGGAGTAGGGGCAGCACGAAGATCAAGCGCAGAGTAAGAAGAGCAGTTCAAGCGCAGAATCAAGAGCAATGTTGAAGTGCAGTGATTGAAGCGCGGAGTTGCTCGTAGTGCAGATCAAGTGCAGCGCACAAGGACAGTGATTGAGTGCGAAGCCAATGCAAGATGGATCAAAGCACTGTAGCAGTATAGTGTGATGAAGAAGCAACCAGCTCAACAACCTCCAGCATGTTTAGCGCTCGCTTTATATCGGGCTGGTTTCAACTTCCAGCTGAAACCAGCTAGGTTATTGCGAACCGGTTTCAATTTCTGGCTGAATCCTGCGGCTTGTCATTCGATCTAGTTATGCCCTCTAAGAACTGGTTATTGATTGAATAACTGGTCATTGCACATAGATAGAGGGTTAAATCGATCCCCAACAAGTGGTATCAGAGCAGATTGTTCTTTAATAGTGCATTTTCTTCGAAAAATGTTATTAAACAGTTTTAAAAAATGCTCTGATATCCTTTCGAAATCCGTCTCTGCTACAAAATTGTTTAAGGAATTCAAAAACTCACTCTATATAGATAGGGGGAGTAATGACTGTTGAATAGTAGAGCGGACTCTCGAAAGGAAGATGCGGCAACATCTTATTTGTCGAGCTGACGGATTACGCGAGATCCATGGATGCCAAGACCTCTTACGCTGGTTTCACTGAAAGAATAGCGACTATAACAGTGTTCGAGAGAAGCAGAAGAGATTCTGTAAATTCATTAGTCATTTCCTTTAATCTGGATAGATGAGAATCTTTAAGTGGCATAGGTTTTTCAAAATCTCATGCATTCACATCGCTTTCGACAAACTGTCTTCCCGTGCATAATTGTTTTTATCTCTAAAATAAAATTACCCCCTATTCTGTTAAGGGGGAGTTTTGTTTTAAATATTGAGGGGGAGACAAGATTTCAAACTCTTTTTGATTCCCACAAAAAGGGGGAGAAATATTTTTAAGCATAAACATACTTGCATATGTTTATCCAGATTTTGTGTAAATAAAAAAGGGGGAGATTGTTGGATTTGTTCTTATAGATCAGAATCTAAGTTTTGATTCACACAAAATCTGCTTCTATTGTACTAATGCTCTACTTTACATGCGCAAATTGTTTAGACTGGAGTAGACGTGAAGATATCCAAACTGGAACAGTGAGGGGACGCCTAAGCTGGACTGGTCAAAGATATCTAGATAGAACAGTAAGGGGACGCCCAATCTGGTACAACAGTTTACTTTCAGAAGTGCAGGGAACACCAAGCTGGTTCACCAGCTTGGAGTAGGGGCAGCACGAAGATCAAGCGCAGAGTAGGAAGAGCAGTTCAAGCGCAGAATAAAGAGCAGTGTTGAAGTGCAGTGATTGAAGCGCGGAGTTGCTCGTAGTGCAGATCAAGTGCAGCGCACAAGGGCAGTGATTGAGTGCGAAGCCAACACAAGCTGGATCAAAGCACTGTAGCAGTACAGTGTGTTGAAGAAGCAACCAGCTCAACAACTTCAGCATGTTTAGCGCTCGCTTTATATCGGGCTGGTTTCAACTTCCAGCTGAAACCAGCTTGGTTATTGCGAACCCGGTTTCAATTTCTGGTTGAATACTGATAGAAGGTTAAATCGATCCCCAACAAGTGGTATCGGAGCAGGTTGTTCTTGAATAGTGCATTTTCTTCGAAAAATGTTTTTAACCGTTTTAAAAAATGCTCTGATATCCATTCGAAAGCCGTCTGTGCTACAAAATTCTTTAAGGAATTCAAAAACTCACTCTATATAGATAGGGGGAGTAATGACTGTTGAATAGTAGAGCGGACTCTCGAAACAAAGATGCGGCAACATCTCTTCTGTCCAGCTGACGGATTGCGCGAGATCCGTGGATGCCAAGACCTCTTACGCTGGTTTCACTGAAAGAATAGCGACTATAACAGTGTTCGAGAGAAGCAGAGAGATTCTGTACATTCATTAGTCATTTATCCTTTAATCTGTATAGATGAGAATCTTTAAGTGGTATAGGTTTTTCAAAATCTCATGCATTCACATCGCTTTCGACAAACTGTCTTCCCGTGCCTAAATGTTTTTATCTCTAAAACGAAAATTACCCCATGTTCTGCTAAGGGGGAATTTTGTTTAAATAATTGAGGGGAGACAAGATTTCAAACTCTTTTTGATTCCCACAAAAAGGGGGAGAAATATTTTTAAGCATAAACATACTTGCATATGTTTATCCAGATTTTGTGTAAATAAAAAAGGAGGAGATTGTTGGATCTGTTCTTATAGATCATAATCTAAGTTTTGATTCACACAAAATCTGCTTCTATTGTACTAATGCTCTACTTGACATGCACAGCTTGCTTAGACTGTAGTAGACGTGAAGATATACAAACTGGAACAGTGAGGGGACGCCTAAGCTGGACTGGTCGAAAATATCTAGCGGGAACAGTAAGGGGACGCCCAAGCTGGTACAACAGTTTACTTCCAGAAGTGCAGGGAACACCAAGCTGGTTCACCAGCTTGGAGTAGGGGCAGTATGAAGATCAAGCGCAGAGTAGGAAGAGAAGTTCAAGTGCAGAATCAAGAGCACTGTTGAAGTGCAGTGATTGAAGCACGGGGTTGCTCGTACTGCAGATCAAGTGCAGTGCACAAGGGCAGTGATTGAGTGCAAAGCCAACGCAAGCTGGATCAAAGCACTGTAGCAGTACAGTGTGATGAAGAAGCAACAAGCTCAACAAAACCAGCTCTTTGGAGAACTGAGCGGTGAACAGAGGCAAGCTGGTTAAAGTCAAACCAGCTCAGCGAGAAGAGCAGAGGTCAAGAGCAACTAGATGAGAAGCAGACCAGCTGGGAAAAACCCGCTGAGCAGAATAGAGCAATCGGCTCAAACGAACAAAGCAGTTTGAACACAAATGACGTATTGTACTGGTTCAAATTGATTTGTTCGTCCTGTCCACATCAAGTACACAATTCTCATACTCAAAGTCAGCAAAGGCTGCAACATTAAATGTGGACAGAGCTCAAAGTCATAAAAGCCTGCAGACGCATTAAATTCAAAGGACACAAGGTACAAATATGTCAGAGCTTTTCAGAAGACTCTCCAACGGGAAGAAACGTATGTCCAACGGCTACAATCTGCACAGAGGCTTTATAAACAGGCGCAATGGAACAGAAGGAGCATGCGCAAAACAGAGAGAGTATATTTGTGCGAAGTCCAAACAGAAAATGAAGAAACGCACAACATTGAACCTGGGAAGACAATGAAAACCAGCTCGAACTAGGAGCACTTCCTAGGGTGTGTGAGATTAATCATTGAGAGACTATGCTTACATAAATCTTACACACACATTCACTCATATTCGAGAGTTGAGCGAAATAGATAAAAAGTGAATGTGATTCAATACTCTCCATATCTAGTCTTTGGACAGAGACATTAAACAAGTCTAGTTGTATTTCACACTAAGACGTTAAAGAAGTGTGTGTAGTCTTTCGTACTGAGACGTTAAAGAAGTGTCGCCTTTCTCACTAAGGCGTAAAAGAAGGGTTGTTAGTCACACAGCTTGCAATCTGGTGTGCAGTGGTGTTGCTAGGAGTTCTTGCGGCTACGGGTCGTAGGAGTGGGTTGCAGCGAAGGTCGTTGTAATCAAAGTCTTTTAGTGGATCTTTCCCGTTGCGGAAGAATGGGAGACGTAGGAGAGTTAGCTCCGAACTTCCATAAACAAATTCAGCGTATTTTCATTACAGCTTTCAATATTTACATATTCACGCATAGCATATTTTATTATACGCATAAAACTGTTTATTGGCCTTCGAACGTTAGAGTGCAGTTTTGAGTTATTTCCGCATGTTATGTTTATATTACTCAATCTGTATCTCAGTGCACAAAGTATTCAAGAACACTGAGCTATTACAGCTCAAGTCAAGTTAACCAGATCGTTCGGCCATGCATCGAGATGGTCTCAGCTTCCAGCTGGAACCAGCATGTTTAGCGATCGCTTTATATCGGGCTGGTTTCAACTTCCAGCTGAAACCAGCTTGGTTGTTGCGAACCCGATTTCAATTTTTGGCTGAATCCTGCGTCTTGTCATTCGATCTAGTTACACCCTCTAAGAACTGGTTATTGATCGAATAACTGGTCATTGCACATAGATAGAGGGTTAAATCGATCCCCAACACATTTGCCTCATTCCAGCAGAGGTTGTGATGCGATTTGGGTTGTTATAGACAGACTTTCGAAGTCTGCTACTTCATTCCCTACAATATGACATATTATTTGAAGAAGATGGCAAAACTGTACATATATTCGTGGTGAGTTTGTATGGTGTGCCAGTGTCCACTGTTTCAGATAGGGATCCGACGTTTACTTACAGATTTTTGAAGAGTTTGCAAACAGCTTTGGGCACCAGATTGGCAATGAGTCCTGATTATAATCCCCAAACCGATGGCCAATCTGAGAGGACTATCCAGACTTTGGAGGATATGTTGAGAGCTGTGGTGATGGATTTCAGTGGTAGCTGGCAAGATTCATTGTCTTTGGTTGAGTTTTCTTATTAAACAGCTACCAGGTGACAATTGTAATGGCACCATTCTAAGCATTGTATGGTAGGAAGTGTAGATCGCCAATCTGTTGGGAAGAAGTGGGGGAGAAGCAGCAGATGAGAGATCAAGTAGATCTGATTCGACAGCGTATGAAAGCTGCACAAGATCGCCAATCTAGATATGCGAATCGCAGGCGTAGGTCTTTGGAATTTCAGGTTGGAGATCTGGTTTTCTTGAAAGTTTCTTCTTTCAAAAGTGTGATTAGATTTTTTCTGAAGGGAAAGTTTGCTCCTCGTTAAGTTGGACCTTATGAGATTGTGGAGAGGATCGCTCCTTTAGCTTATCTCTTGTTATTGCCTCCAGATCTGTCCTCATTGCATGATGTGTTTCATGTGTCTATGTTGAGGAAGTATGAGCCAGATCCTTCTCATGTGTTGCGAATTGACGAGGCGGAGCTGGATCAGAATTTGAGCTATGTTGAATATCCCTTGAAAATTTTAGACAGGAATGAGAAACAGCTCAGGAACAAGACCATTCCCTTGTTGATGGTCCAGTGGAGCAAACATGATAGAGAAGAAGCTACGTGGGAGTTAGAAGAGAAAATTCAACGTGAATGGCCTCATCTGTTTTAATAGATCTTGCATTAAATCCTGTAGCTAGTTTTCTTGTTGTTGTTGTTGTTTACCAGTTATCTTGAACTCATGGTTAGTAGCCTCTTGTTGCGTGTTAGAGGTTTCTGGTTGTTTTGTGCATATCGTGTTTCCCAGTATTGGTTGTTTTTTTGAGTTTTGTTCAGTTCTGGAGTTTTTATTTGATATCGAGGATGAAATCTTATTTTCGGTGGGGGAGAGATGTGAGACCCGAAAGATTATTAGATTAATTGAGTTAATTAATCGGGTTTTGGATAGACTAGATTTGGCGTGAGCAGATCTGGGATGGATCCACTTTGAGCTGGTATGCTGGGTGAGCGCATCGGGTTTCTTTGTATATTTGTGTTTAGAGCAGCTCTGGACAGTTGTAGAGTTCTGCGTAGTAGTAATCAGATTTGGAGAGTTGAGAAGTGCTGGTTGGTAACTTTAGCTTTGGCGTTGGTTGATTGTAATCGAGGCTAGTGGTGAAATCTGGTTGTCGAAAAGTATTTTGAGTTCGCTAATCGATATCCTGCGTGGGTAGCGAAATGCCGTCGTTTAGAGGAAACCAGATTTGAGATGCTCAAGTTGTTAGCCCTGTGTGAACCGGTGTGGTTCGAGGGTTTTTTGTAGACCTGCTTCGTATTGTCTAGATCGGAAGGCAGTGCGATGTCGTTTTGGATATCAGTGAATGATGGTCAGTGTTGGTGTCAGATCTGGTCTTTAGGATCTGGATGTTTTTGTTAGGAGCGATGCGATGCCATTTAGAGAGACACGTGTATGAATTAGTTGGATTGTGGTGCGATGTCGTTCGGTAGTAGCGCGCTGGTTTAGCGTGTGGTCCAGATCTGGAGTGGTACTGAGATCTAAGTGGGTATCAACTTTGAGCCAGTGTTGTCGGTGGTTATTGTTCATCATATTTGGGAAATTTTAGTTGTATTTATAGAGGACTTTGACCTTTCGAACGCGATATCTTCCCCAGCACTTACAAATATTTTTCGTAACCTTACTATGTCGCGATACCCTAGTTACTGTTCACCGAACTTTATCTTCTCCATTGCCGACGGTAGAAGACTCAGATTGGAGCAAGAGCGGTAGCTTTGGATTCCTCTTGCCAAGACGTCTCTTCTTATACCTCTTTCGAAGGATTGAGTTAAGCTGGAAGAAGATCGCGAAAGGAGATACCTTGTGTACTCTGTTAGCATTTTGACGGATTTTCTTTTCCGTTCAGGCAGTGCTTTCGAGTAAGAGCTAGATCCTCCCTTATGCTTCATTTAGAACTGTCTGTTGTGCTAGAAGGATAGGATAGAGCTGGTTCGTAGTTCTGTGTTCTGTGCTAGTGTCCCTGAGTTTTTGTTGTTCTTGTTTGGCCAAGCAGGAGGCAGATTTGAGTTGCTCTGGACTTTGTGTGGTAATTATAGCTCAGAAAGCTAAGGTAGGATTTGAGCGTGTCTTACAGCTTTGAGATAGGCATAGATATACGTGTGTGTATGCTGGTATGTTGTACAGTGTATGCTATTGTATTGATTGTTGCAAGTTGTTGCATTTGCATACACGCGTTTCACTTTTGAGCTCAGATCTTGTTAACCGTTCTTTGCTATGATAATCTGTGAGTACCAGGGTGCTTGTATTGAGGACGAGCGGCAATACCGTGCTCCTTATCTCCTTGTTGGGTTCTTGTTAGCCACTATGAGCCGAGTGGATAGCTACCACTTCTCATGAGTTGGGCAACAGCTGGTTGAGTGATCTGTTATGCATCTGGTACCGTGTGTTGGGACGACTGGATAGCTACCATGCTCTCACACACATCGTTGCCACTATCTTTCATTTGATTGTATCAGTTGTTGAGCTGTTATTGAGTTCATTGTCTCCTTTCTTTGGTTCTAGCCTGCGGCTATGGTTTTCTGCTGTTCTCATGCATAGCACGTGCATTTATATCTGTTGATATCTACAAGCTATTTATGTTGCTCTCCGTACTGGGGTTTGACCCCATGTCCCTCTGGGGTTGGTTGTTTTGCCTGTTTATGTGTTGTTCAGATTACCATGGTTTCTCAGCTGGCCGTGGAGATGATTCAGCTTCCGGTGCACCAGGAGGTGGATAGAGTGTCTCAGTTATGTATATTAATTATGTTAGGAAGTAAAACAGCCTCCGGGGAATACCCCGAAAGGATTTGATGTTCTATTGTTGATTTGGGATGTACCCTGTTAGGGAGTTACTCTATGCTTGTATTTGTTATTGTATCTGCTGTTGTTGGTTTTCGATTTTTTTAAAACCAATATTTAGGATATCGTTTATTTTAAAGTATGATTTTCTACGTCAGGTCAAAACGAAAAATTTTAGCCACTTTTTAAATGCTTCCACGATTGTATTTTGCGTGGTTAACTCTATGTTGTGCATCGGGCCTAACATTTTTGGT
Source organism: Dorcoceras hygrometricum (assembly GCA_001598015.1). Lineage (NCBI taxonomy): Eukaryota > Viridiplantae > Streptophyta > Magnoliopsida > Lamiales > Gesneriaceae > Dorcoceras > Dorcoceras hygrometricum. The sequence continues at coordinate 22,606 of KV011262.1, forward strand.
ATTAGAGCTTAAACTGGGCTAAGCTCGAATTCTTTTGATCACAGTTTGTTAGGATCAAGCGTTTACCACTAGGCCAAAAGCTATAGCTTTAAGCCAAGGTGCGAATTTATTTCATTACAATGTGGCAACGCAGAGTGTACCTATTATGTGCGTTAGGGTTGGGCCGTTAGGCCCATGAGTCAGGGGAGGTGCGTGTCTAACTGCTGGTGGTGTCTCAATTCCCTTAGAGACCAGTCTTACCCTTACCCTACCGCCGACCCTATCCCAGCAGAGATAGTATTACCCGTTAAGATCTAGCATCACACTTTTACAGCCCACATGGCCAACCAGATCAAGCGGCGTAATGTTAGCAGCTTGACGTACAAGAACTTCCCAGGAGGTCACCCATCCCAGTACTGTTCTCACCCTTGCATGCTTAACTCATCTATCCCCCCCAAGAAGTATAGAAAATGCTTCTTGGGAGACTCGAACCCATGAGCTTGCTCTGATACCAATTGTTAGGATCAAGCGCTTACCACTAGGCCAAAAGCTATAGCTTTTATCCAATGTGCAACTTTATTAATCATAGATCTGTTCTGAGTGTAGCAAGATGTATTACCTACTTCTGCCCAAAATGTTTGAGAAATGCCGGAGTAAGCAATCATAGATCTAGCAGCTTCTTTTAAAGTGCGATTTCTCCTCTCAACCAGCCCGTTCTGTTGAGGATTTCTAGCTGCAGAAAGCTCATGCTTTATTCAAATGTCATCCAATAAGAAGATAATTTTTTATTTTGAAACTCGGTACCAAGATCACTCCTTATCCGATTGACTGTACAAGATCTGTCATTTTGTAAACGATTTATAAGTCAAATCAGCTGGTCAGCGATATCAGATTTGGATTTTAAAAATAGTACCCAAGTGAATTTTGTAAAATCATCCACAACAACTAGGGTGTAATTCGTTCCCCCTAAGCTCGTTATGGGAATAGAACCAAAAAAGATCCATATGTAAAAGCTCTAAGCTTCGGGAAGAACGTTTATCGCCTTTCTTTTTAAAAGTAGAACGGATTTGTTTACCAAGCTGACATGCGGCACAGATCTTGTCCTTAGAAAAATTTATTTTAGGCATACCAGAAACTAGTTCATGCTGACTCAATTTGGCAAGCGTTTTAAAGTTCAGATGATTCATTCGCTGATGCCACAGCCAACTCTTGGAAGAGTCAGCTGCAAGACAGATCTGTTCAGATCCCATTTGATCTGACCAATTGATAATGTAGGTATTCCCCGATCTTTTACCAACCAATACAGTCAAACCATTTGGACTCTGAACTGTGCAAGTGTGCTTTTGGAAGCTAACTGTGTAACCCTTGTCACACAGCTGACTTATAGAGTTATCACCTAAAAATGATTTTTGCTCCTTTGTGAGGTGTCACATCTGATAATAGCTTTGGGTTTCCAGTCATGTGTCATGCACAGTCGCTATCAAGGTACCATATGATTGACTCATCTGCAGCTTTGTACCTGTTTCCCTGAAAACACGAAAACAGATTTTGGTACCCAATTTTACATGGGTCCAGATAGGATTACCCCTTTCGGGACCCATACTTGAATTACCTTAACAATTTTCATAGTATGAAAGTCCATAAGGGTGTGTGCAGGAATATGGTGAGATCTGTTGAGCTTTGGCTTAGTATGTGGGCCATTCAGATCTCTTCAGGACTGAACCTTTTTCCAAACAGATTTGACATTCTTAGGGCCACGCCTTGGCTGGTGAGGAACAGACGACTTAGAGCCAGCTCTCGCTTTCTTTTGTCAAGTCTGTTCTTTAGCCAGCTTGGCTTAGAGTTCTCAGGTCTGATATTTCCGATACCAGCTTTGCCTTTTTCGTTCAGTTGCCCAGAGGTCTGGTCATCATACTTCACCGACTCACAAGTGTTGTGTATCACACTGGCTTTTACAAATTCATCTTTTTGAACTTGTCATACACTAGATTTGACTGAGTACGGTTCTCTCCAGAGCTGCTTTCTCCACCATTGAAATCTAAGCCAGAGTTATCATTTAACGGCTTTTGAGTTTCATGCAGCTTGCTTAGAGAAACAGAAGAGTGGGTCCAGGAGCTTATCACCAGATTTAACCTTTCGTTTTTTGATTCGAGCTCACAGGATCTTAATCTCAACGATTTATTATTAGTCTTCAGCTTACTCAACTCGATTTTTAAACTGTCAGTTTCAACAAGTTGAATGGTGCTTGGTTCCACTGAGCTATTTTTCAAATCCATGTTTTAAGCTTTGACTTCCTCGAATGTTTGAGAAAGCTTCTTGTACTCATGGACCATTTCATTGAGTGCGTTAATTAGGTCCTCTCGTGTGAATTCAGTGTTTGAGAAATCAAATACCTCGTCATCCAAAGGTTGATTAGCCATCAGGCAGTGAACTTCCTCCTGTTCACTATCGCTAGATGAGGAGCTGCTTGATGAGGAATCGGAATCTGAGTCTGCCCAGTTTTTGTTGCTTTCTTCTGCAACAAGCACTTTTCTATCATTCTTTCAGTTGGGTCTTTTGTTAGATCTTGTCCTCGTCCTTCTCTATTTTGATCTTTCCTTGGATCTATCGTCCTTAATCTCATCCATTTTGGGTCTGTCCTCCTTCTTTGGCCTATTACAGTCTGTAGCAAAGTGACCTGGACGACCACAATTGTAACAGTTCATATCAATCGGAATATTTTCAGATTTGTTTGCATTATTATAAGCAAAAGAAGGGTTATAGGATCTTCTCAGGAATTTCCCAAACTTCTTGACGTAGAGGGACATCACGTCATTGCTGAGTTGTTCGGCAGATTTTCTCGGAGAGCACTATTCAGACGTTGTTGCTGCCAAAGCTTTAGTTGGTTGAGATGTCGACGATTCTGCCTCAGATCTTGTTTCTAATTCAAACTCATACGCTTTCATATTCACAAACAGATCATGAAGCTCCAATTTGTTTAGGTCCTTAGACTCTCTCCTAGCCATCGTCTATACATCCCACTCCCTAGGCAGCGCTCGCATCACTTTAAGTGCCAACTCTCGGTTGCTATATTCCTTGCCCAAACTCGTAAGCTCTAACCACAGCACTGAAGCGCTCATCGAACTCAGCCATGGTCTCTCCATCTCGCATCTATACGCTTTCATATTCACAAACAGATCATGAAGCTCCAATTTGTTTAGGTCCTTAGACTCTCTCCTAGCCATCGTCTATACATCCCACTCCCTAGGCAGCGCTCGCATCACTTTAAGTGCCAACTCTCGGTTGCTATATTCCTTGCCCAAACTCGTAAGCTCTAACCACAGCACTGAAGCGCTCATCGAACTCAGCCATGGTCTCTCCATCTCGCATCTTCATAGACTCATATGTCTGCTGTGCAACAGTAAGCTTATTTTCCTTGGTCTCATCATTTCCCTCGCAGATTTGAATCAGATTTTCCCAAATCTCCTTTGCTGTGGCACATGTTTTGATTTTGCTGAACATGTTTTTATCTAGTGTCTTATACAGAATATCTCTGGCCACATTGTCCAAATTCGATTTATTCTTCTCCTCAGTAGTGTATTCATATCTTTTCTTTTCTACCCATTCTGGTGCTCTAGCAGATATGGCGATAGCAGTGTTTGCCGACATTATATTTATGGGTCCATCTGTAATGACTGACCAGATATCATCATCTTGTGCTGCCAAGTGCGCTTGCATCCTTATCTTCCAATCATCATAGTCTTCCTTCGAAAACATAGGAATTTTGTTATGTGAGTTAGACATATTGAAATATATAAAGCATAAAAAATAGACTGTTCAATAACTGAGATTGCGCAGGCTCTGATACCAATTGATAGGATCAATATGGATCGAAAACAGCCTTAGGATTTCAGAAGGGGGGGTTGAATGAACTCCTTTATATATTTTAAATTTTCGAAACTTTAAAATGATTTTATAAGTGCCTCGCTTAACTCAGATCCAAGTTACTAGATCTAAGGTATCTCAGTCCCAAATCTGATTTCTCGACTAACAAATAATGTGTGGAAAGAAGTCGATCGATCATTGAACAGTATAAATATAAATGCGATGTAGTAAAGTTAAAGTGCAGGGTTCAGAGTTTGTTTATGGAAGTTCGGATCTGAAGATCCTACGTATCCCCTTCTTCCTTTGCAAGAAGGTTCCACTAGAAGACTTTGATGAATACAGACACTGTAGACATTCGGTCACTGAGCCTCGATCCAAGTGAACTCCTAGCAAATACCAATACACGCAGATACAACTGCTGAAATACAAACAACTTGATTTTATAGACTGCTTCACACAGCAAGTATTTTACAGACTCAACACTGGATATTACAAGGAAATACGATATAGTGAGTACTGTAAATCTTCTGGTTCTTTTATCAACAAAAACTGTTTACAAATATAAACCAGAAGATATATCGAAGATTAAATCGATGAAAACTTGAACTTGAGTGTTCTTCGAGATTTAAATACTGGGACTTGAAATATTTTTACGATGAAAGGTTCCCAGTGAGTATGCAAGAGCGTTATGATAGCAGAGAAAGCTTCGTTAATGGTTGAGAATGACCGAGGGCTTATCCATTTGAATTCTTAAGCTATTTATACTCTTTGTCTTCAACGGTCAATAAATGTAGCCAATAGAGATAAGTTCCTTTGCATATCTCATCGTATCATAGCATTTAATGCTCCATTAATGCTGTGCAAAAGGAATTTTACGCTTTTCAGGGCTAAATTGACTTATATTCCAAAGCGGGTAATCGTTGTATCAATCACTCTGCATACTGTGCAACTTTACCCAAAATAGCTCTGATATTGTCTCCTTAATTTCAAGATTTTATACGATTAAATCATGACCGTTGATTCTCTTCAAATAATCTTTCGATAACATTTGAAGTGGTTCGAAGCTCATATCTGTTATTGATATCTGAATAGAGATCTCTGTTAGGTAGATCTGAGCTGTGGTGATGGATTTCAGTGGTAGCTGGCAAGATTCATTGTGTGACAATTGGAATGGCACCATTCGAAGCATTGTATGGTAGGAAGTGTAGATCGCCAATATGTTGGGAAGAAGTGCAGGAGAAGCAATTGTCTTCTCCAGAATTTGTGCAGCAGATGAGAGTTCAAGTAGATCTGATTCGACAGCATATGAAAGCTGCACAAGATCGCCAAGCTAGCTATGCGAATCGCAGGCGTAGGCCTTTGGAATTTCAGGTTGGAGATCTGGTTTTCTTGAAAGTTTCTTCTTTAAGAAGTGTGATGAGATTTGGTCTCAAGGGAAAGTTAGCTACTCGTTATGTTGGACCTTATGAGATTGTGGAGAGGATCGGTCCTTTGGCTTATCGCTTGTTACTGCCGTCAGATCTGTCCTCATTGCATGATGTGTTTCATGTGTCTATGTTGAGGAAGTATGAGCCAAATCCTTCTCATGTGTTGCGAACTGATGAGGTGGAGCTGGATCAGAATTTCAGCTATGTTGAATATCCCATGCAGATTTTAAACAGGAAGGAGAAACAGCTCAGGAACAATACCATTCCCTTGGTGATGGTCCAGTGGAGCAAACATGATAGAGAAGAAGCTACGTGGTAGTTATAAGAGAAAATGCAACGTGAATGGCCTAATATGTTTGAATAGTTCTTGCATTAACTCCAGTAGCTAGTTTGCTTGTTTTTGTTGTTGTTTACAATTTATATTGAACTCTTGGTTAGTAGCCTCTTGTTGCGTGTTAGAGGTTTCTGGTTGTTTTGTGCATATCGTGTTTCCTAGTATTGGTTGTTTGTAAACAGGAAGGAGAAACAGCTCAGGAACAATACCATTACCCTTGGTGATGGTCCAGTGGAGCAAACATGATAGAGAAGAAGCTACGTGGTAGTTATAAGAGAAAATGCAACGTGAATGGCCTAATATGTTTGAATAGTTCTTGCATTAACTCCAGTAGCTAGTTTGCTTGTTTTTGTTGTTGTTTACAATTTATATTGAACTCTTGGTTAGTAGCCTCTTGTTGCGTGTTAGAGGTTTCTGGTTGTTTTGTGCATATCGTGTTTCCTAGTATTGGTTGTTTGTTGGGTTTTGGTTCAGTTCTGGAGTTGTTCTTTGATTTTTAGGAAGAAATCTTATTTTCGATGGGGGAGAGATGTGAGACCCGAAAGATTATTAAATTAATTGAGTTAATTAATCGGGTTTTGGATAGATCAGATTTGGTGTGAGCAGATCTGGGATGGATCCTCTTTGAGCTGGTATGCTGGGTGAGCATATCGGGTTTCTCTGTATATTTGTGTTTAGAACAGCTCTAGACAGTTGTAGAGTTCTGCATAGTAGTAGTCAGATTTGGAGAGTTGAGAAGTGCTGATTGGTAACTTTGGCTTTGGCGTTGGTTGATTGTAATCGATGCTAGTGGTGAAATGTGGTTGTCGCAAAGTAGTTCGCTAAGCACGGGTAGCGAAACACCGTCGTTTAGTGGAAACCATATTTGAAGATGTGCAAGTTGTTAGCGCTGGAATTGGTCTGGTTTGAGGGTTTTGTGTAGACCGGCTTCGGATTGTCTAGACCGGAAGGCAGTGCAATGTTGTTTTGGGTATCAGTGAACGCTGGTCAGTGTTGGTGTCGGATCTGGTCTTTCGGATCTGGATGTTTTGGTTAGGAGCGATGCGACACCGTTTAGAGAGACACGTGTATGAATTAGTTGGATTGTGGTGCGACGTCGTTCGGTAGTAGAGTGCTGGTTTAGCGTGTGGTCCAGATCTGGAGTGGTACTCAGATCTGAGTGGGTATCAGCTTTGAGCCAGTGTTGTCGGTGGTTACTGTTCATCAGGTTTGGGAAATTTAAGTTATATTTATAGAGGACTTTGACCATTCGAACGCGATATCTTCCCCAACACTTAGAAATATTTTCCGTAACCTTACTCTGTCGCGATACCCTAGTTACTGTTCACCGAACCTTATCATCTCCGATTGTCGACGGTAGAAGACTCAAGTTGGAGCAAGAGTGGTAGCGTTGGATTACTCTTGCCAAGGCGTCACTTCTTATACCTCTTTCGAAGGCTTGAGTTAAGCTGGAAGAGGATTGCGAGAGGAGATACCTTGTGTAGTCTGTTAGCATTTCGGCGAATTTTCTTTCCCGTTCAGGCACTGCTTTCAAGTAAGAGCTAGATCCTCCTTTATGCTTCGTTTAGAAATGTATGTTGTGCTAGAAGGGTAGGATATAGTTGGTTGAGCTCGTAGTTCCCAGTTCATAGTTCTGTGCTACTGTCCCTGAGTTTTGTTGTTGTTGTTTGGCCAACCAGGAGGCAGATTTGAGTTGCTCGGGACTTTGTGTGGTAATTTTAGCTTAGAAAGCTATGGTACGGATTTGAGCGTGTCTTACAGCTTTGAGATAGGCATGGATATATGTGAGGATTGAGAATTTAGATTAGTGATTAATTGGTTGGATTTGGGATTAATCACGTGTTTTGTGAGGATTTTTAAGAATGAAAGAAAGTCCTGCAGAAATTTTAGTTGCAGCGTTTGGTTCGGAAATGAGAAATTACCGATTTTTGGTGAAGTCAACGCTGGTCAAAGTTACTGTAGCTCCTGATGGTGGATTTTGAATCAGCAGAGGTGACGTCAGCGTGACGTATTCCTTGCTGCTGGTAGTTTGCGTTGCGATGGTTACTGCTGATCAGCAGGCGCGCTTGTGCAAAAGCGTTGAGAAGTGACGTCGTTTGATTTAGTGTTGCTGCTGGTTCTGGATCAGCAGATGCGTGTATGTAGAATGACCAGCTGCTGGTTTTGGAATTTGGTCGTAGACGTGAAGCGACGTCGTTTCAATTCAGAGCAGAACATAATCAGAACAGAGCAGAGCATAACATAACAGAGCATAGCATGACAGATGGCACTGATGATTACTTCGTGTCTTGGTTTACTGATCAGTCCCTAATTTTTACTCCTCTAAGGGGTCGAGGCCATGTGGTTACACCAAGTAACCCAGAGTACGGAATATTCCGTAGACCCATATTACGACAGTAAAATTAGTGCAAAAACAGAGTTTGAACGAAGCAGAAATCTGAATTGAAACAATGCTCGAATAGTAGGCTCAAAACTGAATTTTTACATGAATAATATATAATATATATCAACCGAATATAATAGCAAAAACCCACTTACAGAAGTTTGAAGTTTGGATGAAATCTGGTATGCACTTCGCAGCTGGAGCAAGGTTTCAACGTGCAAGTTACTGTATTTTTTCTGAGAAAATTTGCGTGAATAGTGGGGTTCTCGTCTACTGTTTCAGGGGGTATTTGTAGGTGTAGTAGGAGGAGGCAAAAGGCCTGTCGTTTCAGAATTTAAATCCCAGATTTAATGGCCATTAAAATGGCTGTTACAAAAGTAATAACGTAGGCATTGATTTGAGTGGGTTAATTAGCCATAATCTTTCTCAATTGACAGTTTCAATGGTGAAATCTGCTCTGTACGCGTAAAAAAACTTACTGAAATTCGCGGAAAAAATCTGAATTTTTGTTGGTCAAAGCTGAGGTGACCGTCCAGCAGCTGATTTGGCCGTCCAGCAGCTGAGTTGACCGTCCAGCAGCTGACTGCTGACTGTACTGCTGACCGTTGACTGTTGATTGCTGACTGTTGACTGAGCAGAAGCTGAGTTGACTATGCAGAAGCTGGTTTGACCGCCTACAAGGTGGTTTTCGACCAAAAGATGATATGCGACCAACAGCTGATTTTACCGAAGGCTAATTTTTACCGACAGCTGGTTTTTACCGACCAACAGCTGATTTTACCGACAGCTGATTTTTACCAACCAACAGCTGATTTTTTTTTTTGACTCTATTTCCGGGAGCTGAATTTTCGGGTTTTCACATCCCTCCCTCCTCAAAAGAAGTTTTGTCCTCGAAACTTTGGTTACTTTGATCCTCGAAAAGGTAGGGATAATATCTACGCATCTTCTCCTCCATTTCCCACGTGGCTTCTCGCTCTGTGTGGTTGGACCATTGGACTTTGACGTACGGGATTGTTCTTCGTCTAAGAATCTGGTCCTTTGTGTCCACGATTCAAATTGGGACTTCTTCATAGCTCAGTCCTTGGTTCAAATTCCCTTCCACGAGGAGTGACCCTTCATCAATAACGTGGCTAGCATCCGAGATATACCTCCTCAGTTGTGAGACATGGAAGAAATTATGGATTCTTGACATACTGGGCGGTAAGGCCAGTCTATAGGCAAGTGTTCCTACTCTTTCCAATATTTCGAATGGTCCGACATACCGGGGATTTAGTTTTCCAGCCTTATCAAATCGGACTATCCCTTTCATTGGAGAAACCTTGAGGTACACTTTTTCACCTACCTCGAAGTTCAAGGGTCTTCTCTTTAAATATGCCCAGCTCTTCTGTGAGACCTGAAATTAATAAAAGATTAATTGTTGGATTAATCGGTTTTTGAAGAATTCTGGGTGTTCGGAATTATTTTTGGAGGTTTAGTTTGCATTTTCGGGTCGGAAATCACATTTAGAGAAATTCTGGAAATTTTGGTATTTTTGAGCTATAGATCAGTTTTGTGAGATCTGGTTTTGTTCGTGAGAGGAATCTGCTATCACTGGTTTAGCGCTTGCGAGAGATCAGGTAGCGTGTTCGAGATTCAGACGTTGCCTTAGCGTGTTTTGTATCGGGTTGGATACGATGTCGTTTGAATTAGTTGATACGACGCCGTTTCGTAGGATCAGGTGACGTAGGTGAAGTCCGGTTGGTTTGTTCACCAGACGTTGTGTGAGTTTAGTTCACCAGACGTCAACGCTAGTCAAAGTTCCTGTAGCGCGCGAGAGTTAGCGACCGGATTTGATGACGTAGGAGGTGCGACGTTGTTTTGAGTGCAACGCTTGCGCGAGAGGTCTGTTCGCTTGTGTGACGTCTGGTAGTTTGCTGAGAGCAGATGTCAACGAGGGTCAGCGTTCCTGTAGCGTGAGGTGAACGTCGTCGTTTTGGTTAACGCTAAGGAATACAGACGTTGGGGTTATGCGACGCCGTTTGATTTAATTGGAACGCGACGTCTGGTACCAGATTTTGGTTGTTAGGCAATCCAGACATTGGGTTAGCGACCAGCTGCTGCTTGTGTAAGATACCAGCTTTTGGGTTTGAGGACCAGTCGTAAGCAGCGACCAGCCGTTGGTTTGTTTTGTGACTGTTGGTTGGGATTTTTAGTAGTGCATCGTCTGGTTTTGTCGGTGGACTTTTTAACCAACTTTCACGTGTGTATATTAGCAGCGTTGGCCTTCAATTATTGCAAATTTTCATCCAACTTCGTTCTTCGCTTTAACCCTCGGGTTACTGTTCACCGTGAGCTTCTCCAGCAAATTCCCGTCGTTCCGGCAACCATTTTTCACGTTCGAGGTAGCGTTGGACTCCTCTCAAAAAGCTCTTTCATCTAATACCAATTTTGGAGGCTGTCGTTGGCTGGAGAAAAAGCACGAAGTTGCTGTTTTCGTGCGTGTATTTCGCTGTTCAGGTAGCCGTTAGTTTTAGTTGTTGAAATCTTGTTCCTAGCCTTGAATTGAGCTTCCTGTTAAGTTTTATGGGTTAGAATTGAGAGCTTGTTTTAAGTGTATAGATTCCAGCCGTGAGTTTTGTAGTTGGCCGTGAGCTTTTGTTGTGTAATGCCTGAGATCTTGCGTATGTTTAGCAGGTTGGATTCAGATCTCTCGAGGCTTGAATTGTGGTAATTGTTGCACGAATCAGGTACGGGTTGAGCTTGTAAAATGTAACGCCCGGAAAATCCTAATTACGTGAATTGAATGCATGACTAGGAGGAAAACCTTATGTTAATATGATTTTCTTGTCATGTATGAGATTATATGATGATTTTATGCTTTACGTGTGCATGTCACTTTCCGGTACGGTTTGAGACCGGTAGGCGGGGACGAGTCCGGAGACGACCAAATCAAAAATATTTAAATGTTTTAGCCCTTAGACATATTTTAAAGCAAAATATTTTTATTTTATGCACAATTTCCAAAAAAATGAGATTTTATGCACGGTTACCGAGGGGACCCGTTTTTCGCCTATACGGGCCATTTTTATGACTTTTACTACATTTTTAAATTTGAGAGACCCAATATTACGAAAATTAAAGGCTTGAAGTCTGAATTTTAATTATTTTTAAGCCTTTTAATTAGAGGATGGGCTAGTATATTGATGGGCTTTTTAATTCCTTAATAAAACAAGGTAGAAGGGCTTTTTGGTACACTTTTCATGCACCCTTCTCCCTAATTTCGAAAATTACCCTACTCCTCCTCCTCTCATCAGCCGACTTCAGCCTCCATCCTCCCCTAAGGTGACCAAAATTTGCAAGGTTTCATTGGAACTCAAAGGTGTGGTCTCCCCAATTGTCCTCTGCTCCGGTATCACGTATTTTTGCTTCTCTATCAATCAAGGCATGTTACATTCTTTATTTTCTCACCATATAAATCATAATATACTGTTTTTACAATGATTATGCATGAATTTTATGTGAATGTTTCAGATCTCAATGTACATGTCCATGATCATATGTCTCTCTTCATGTGCACCTCACGGTTTTGAATTCTTTTGCATGGCTTCGGTTCATGGTCTGCTTGAGGGGTCTGGGCTTGTTGTTAAGTGGTTCATGGTGGTCCTAGGAGTGGATTTTCGTGGTTTGAAATTGAGGTTTAAGGGTCGAACCGGTGGCTTGAAGATTTACACCGTGCAGTGTGTGTTTACTGTGTGTCGTGTGCGTCTGGTTCTCAGCCTTCGTGCGGCCAGTAGCGGCCATGGCTGGGGAAGGTCGGTCAGGTTAGGACCGGCTGGACCTGGGGG
>KV011264.1:0-14352 GCA_001598015.1 Dorcoceras hygrometricum
GGGTGGGTGTTTGCAGATGACCTGTAACCATCAAAAGTCTTCTAGTAGTGGATCCTTCCGAGGTGGAAGAAGGGGAGATAGTAGGACATTGAGGTCCCGAACTTCCAGAAACAAACCTGCTGGTCCATTTCTCTAAGCTTTCAGCACTCGCATTATTTTGCACAACACACGTTTACAGTTCAGCACTTGCACATACATAGCATCGCATAATTCAGCACTTGCTTATATTTCAGCTCTCACGCATACACAGCACACAAGCACTTGCACAGTTTCGAACAGATTTATGTTGCACATAAATCCGTTTGAATCCTTTTAAAATATTAGGATTCAGTTCTGGTATTTTCTGCATGATTTTTAAATCATACCATATCTGTCTTCGATGCTCTTGTGATTTTAAAAGTTCAAGAACATTGAGCTATTGCAGCTCCGTATTAGCAGCGCAAAATTTTTAAACGCTCATTTTAAATCAGCGGCTGCTAAGTTTCCTTTGAAAAACAGGGACCAACAATTACACAAAACTTGTTATTGTGTTTCTAATGTTTCTACGAAGCGTGCAGATGTTAACTGGAAACAACAAGAGAGATCTGGACAGACGAGTGTTTATCAGAAAAGGTCACAGCTGGATTGGCAACGTAGACAGAAGATAAGTGTATTGAAGATTTCAGAAGTCGTGACGTCATCCAAGTGTATTTCGAAGTATTCATAAATAGTAACGTCATCTCAGTGTATTGAAGTTCAGAAGACGTGACGTCATTGAGAGTTTCGCAGAAGATAAGAGAATTGAAGATTTCAGCAGTCATGACGTCATCCAAGCTTATTGAAGATTTCAGCATTCGTGATGTCATTGAAAGCTGGGCAGCAGTGAGATGTATCAGATCTGATACAGTAACTCAATCAGATCTGATACTGTAGCATGTTGGGGAACAACGGTGTAGGATCCGGATCCCGCTCCCGGGGCACAGCGGAAAATAAAATTGCCCAGGAGACGATCAATACAATAAAATTCAAACACATTCATAGGGTGTTTTCGTTGATTACCTTGCTGGAAACTCGTTCCTGGCTCCGACCAGTTTCGCGAGGAAACCGGCACTTCACGGTAGGCGGCGGTAGATTACGTCAATCAGGTCCACGATCGGAAACGATCTCCCTCCGATCAGCCTGCACTAGAAGACTGATGGATTTTATGCTGGAAACTCGTTCCTGGCTCCGACCAGTTTCGCGAGGAAACCGGCACTTCACGGTAGGCGGCGGTAGATTACGTCAATCAGGTCCACGATCGGAAACGATCTCCCTCCGATCAGCCTGCACTAGAAGACTGATGGATTTTATCACCAATGGATTCTCCTTGAAAATTTGGCCGGAGCAAGTCCGGCGAGGCGGCGGCGGCAGCGGCGTGCACCGGCGGCGGCGGCGAGGCTTTGGAGGAGAAAGGGGGTGGCGCTTTTAGAGCTAGGGTTAGGGTTGTAATCAAGTTATGATTCTCATTATTAGTTATGAAGCCCTTATGTCTAATTAAATAGACTTGTGATAGACATGGACCGGCCCAACTGGCCCGGGTCCAACGGATGAACATTCGGTTCATCTCTATCACCGTGACTTCATCGTAACTCTGATCGCCGATCAGATCGGACCGATCGACTTAGTTTATAAAACTGAATACTATGATCTGAAAAACCATTTTTCAGAACCCCAGTGAAAAATGACCGTTTTGCCCCTCAACAGCGGGAAATCACGATTTGACCCCTGTTGACTTTTAGGAAGTCCCACTCCCCAAAATCCTCCTCAAGTGCTCAACACATTGAGCTCAGTATCCGTGCGGGAATCTCGAATCCAGTACTTGTGTGACCCTCAATGGTTCAGGGATACAGCTAGCCATGGGCCCACAACCATTGCGGCTCCGAAATCACAATTCCGGACTTGCCCATCGGATCATGGTAAGAGCGTCTAGCAACATCGCCCCCTGATCCCCTAGATATCACTGATAGTGCCTGCAAGAACCAGTTGGTTGTGGTTAGCATACAGTACGGTCCTTTCAATCCATATATCCCGATCAGATCAACGACCATTGGTAAATCGAGAGTCGCTAAAGATCCGATAGCTATGCATACATCTTGGAGATCGAATAGTGACATCACGAGTGTAACTAGGTAAACCTATTTACCTAAAACACTTCTAGTACTCTAGCCAGAGATTTACACTATTATCCCCTCAGATAGCATAGGATATCCACGCATGTCTGCGAGCTGTGAATCCTCGACAACGATGCATCGACTCCTACATGCATCGGGGTCTCACCCAATCCCGCCGCCTTATGACCCCAAGTGAGTCGGCAAACGGGTCAAAGTGAGACGCCTATCATGTAGAGTCTCAATGACGTTTTGAGTCCTGAGGACTAATCAGTACAAACAAGACCTCGAACTTATCCACTCGACAAATGGTTTCGCATCGCAGATACTAGTCTCGAGCTCGGGCGGCCTTATCCTCATTTTGACGGCCCAATCGACTAGGAACTAATTCAGAATACACAGTGACTATTAGATGTGTTTCATGATAGCCGTCATACCCAGTATCACATCTAACATACACTATAGTGCATTCTAGGTCTTTACTCAACGCAATTGTTAATCATCATACAACACATTGAAAGTAAATAATGCCATAAATAAATGCGAATATCATATATAAAGATTGTCATATACAAGAGTCTATAAACCCACACGCCACAAGTTGGCTAGTTGGGAATCTACTCTAACATAGCATACCAAGAGCTGAAAATAGTAAATCACGATTTCGGAGGCCTAAACGAAGGAATTTGGCCGAAAAGCGGCTTAGGTCAACAGCAAAGCAGCTAAGTCTTGCTCGTTGGATCGTTTCGGATGGAATAGCACTGGTCTCATGCGAAAATGTGAAGTCTGATCAGAGGTGAAGACAAGAGCAGTTGAGTCAGATGTTGAAGACAAGAGATCTGGATCCAGCTATGAACAGAAGAACGATTCATCAGTGAAGAGAAGTCTGTTGAGCAGTGAAGATAAGACAATATCAGATGTCAATCATATGTGAAGAAAAGATGCAAGCAAAAGCTGAATCAAAGATCGAAGCTGGATAAGAAGCAATAAAGAAAACACACAGATGCGAAGCAGTTGACAACAAATATGAAGATTAACTGGAGCATAGAAGTCAACTTCTGAGCCTATTCAGATGTCAACAAAAGCTTATTCAGAAGACGACAAAAGCCTGCAAAGTAAGGGACACAAGGACAACTCTATCGATACTTTACAGAACACCTTTCAACGGGAAGAAAGTTGTGTCCAACGAATTAACTTGAACAGAGGCTATTTATTCAAGAAGGATTGATGAAGATGATGATGCTGGGTGAGAAATTAAATGAATAGAGAGACAATAAGGAATAAGGGAAGAAAACCAGAGAAGTGAAGCAGTCGACCACCATGGGAGAAGAGTAAAATTGCAAGTGTCGACTGCTGAACTTAATCAGATTTGAGAGCAACTTACAGTGTATGAGATTTTATATTTCAGAGTCGATCTTACACTGTAAATCTCACACACAAAGATTCACTCACACATTTCGAGAGTTGAGCTATTTAGATTAGCGAGTGAATCACAAACCCAAACCAATTATATCAGATCCCGTCCAAGCACGAAGACGTTAAACTCTGTGTATGTAGCCTTTCTCACTGAGGCATAAAATAAGTGATTGGTGAACACAGCTGAGAGCTGGTGTAGAGTCTAGGAGTTCAGTCTTGGGCAGCGAATAAGTCCCAACTGAGTGGGTTGTACATTCTGATGTATAATCAAAGTCTTCTAGTTGTTGCCCTCCAGATTTGGAAGAAAGGGAGACGTAGGATATTTGAGATCCGAACTTCTAGAACAAACAGCTGCGTAATTTATTTACTTACAGTATTTAGCAGTTACCTTCCGCATACACGCATAGCATATGTTTTTAGAGTTTAATTCAGCAGTTGCTTTTAAACCGAGTTTTAAAATTAGAGTTCAGTTCTGGTATTTTCCGCCTTGGTATTATTACCAGACCAGATCTGTTCTCGGTGCTCAAATGTTCAAGAACATTGAGCTATTGCAGCTCAGTTTTTTTAATTAGGCATGGTTCTTGTATTTTTGTATTATTCTTTCCTAACAAGTGGTATCATAGCAGGTTGTTCTTGAGCGAGCATTTCTTTTAAAATGAATGTGCTATCTGTTTTTAAAAGGTTTGAAAAGTTTTGAAAAGCTTATTTTATGAAGAAGTGGTGAGAAATGATTTTTGAACTTCAGTTTTTCTTTTGTCGAGCTGACACAGAATGCGCGAGTTCTGTGTGGATGCCAAGATCTTATTTTGGTTGGGCTGTTTTCAGCACATGGGACAATGGAAGAGAAATGAAAGAGAATCTGGTAGTTCACTTATCGTTTTTTTTCAAATCTGAATAAATTTAGTGATTCAATAGCACGTGTTCTGTTTTGAAGCTAAAATTTATTTAAGTGCTCTGATGGATATTCAAAATACTTGTTTATGCGGAAAATATCAGCTGGTGCTTTGTTTTTAAATAATTTGAGCTTAAATTATAAAATATAGGGAGAGTAATGATTTTGGAATTGCAGAGCATTGTTCCAAAAGAACGTGCAGTAATATATCTTCTGATGATCTGACACAGATCTGCGAGATTTGTGTGTATGCCAAGACCTTTAATTCTGTTATGGGACAGAGTTAAAGAGAAATGGAAGAGATTCTGTGAATTTCATTGTTATTTATCTTTTAATCTTTAGTAATTTGAGCAATATTTAAGCACCATCTCTTCATCTGTGCATATGGTTGTTCCCAAAATCTGTTTTTCCTTTCCAAATCTGAAAACCCCTGCTGCCACAGATCTTACTGTGTTACTGTAGGGAGAGCTTTGTTTAAATCTTTCGGGGAAGACCAGTTTTCGAACCATTTTTTATTCCCACAAAAAGGGAGAGAATTTGTTAGTTCATGCATTTGTTATTCCAAGTTTTTGTGTAAATCAAAAGGGGAGAGATTGTTGGATCTGGATAACAGATCCAGATCTGAGTTTTGAATTACAAAAAACTTGTTTTTAGTGTTTCTAATGTTTCTACGTAAGCGTGCAGATGTTATTGGAAATACAACAAGAGAGATCTGGACAGACGAGTGTTATCAGAAAAGGTCACATCTGGATTAGCAACGTATACAGAAGATAAGTGTATTGAAGATTCAGAAGTCGTGACGTCATCCAAGTGTATTTATAAGTATTCATAAATAGTGATGTCATCTCAGTGTATTGAAGTTCAGAAGACGTGACATCATTGAGAGTTTCGCAGAAGATAAGAGAATTGAAGATTTCAGCAGTCGTGACGTCATCCAAGCTTATTGAAGATTTCAGCAGTCGTGATGTCATTGAAAGCTGGGCAGCAGTGATATGTATCAGATCTGATACAGTAACTCAATCAGATCTGATACTGTAGCAGACCAAGAGCTGAAAATAGTAAATCGTGATTTCGAAGGCCTAAACGAAGGAATTTGGCCGAAAAGCGGCTTAGGACAACAGTGAAGCAGTTGAGTCTTGCTCGTTGGACCGTTTCAGAGGGAATAGCACTTGTCTCATGCGAAAATGTGAAGTCTGATCAGAGGTGAAGACAAGAGCAGTTGAGTCAGATGTTGAAGACAAGAGCAGTTGAGTCAGATGTTGAAGACAAGAGATCCAGCTATGAACAGAAGAACGATTCAGAAGTGAAGAGAAGTCTGTTGAGCAGTGAAGAGAAGACGATATCAGATGTCAATCATATGTGAAGAAAAGATGCAAGCAGAAGCTGAATCAAAGATCGAAGCTGGATAAGAAGCAATAAAGAAAACACACAGATGCGAAGCAGTTGACAACAAATATGAAGATTAACTGGAGCATAGAAGTCAACTGCTGAGCCTATTCAGATGTCAACAAAAGCTTATTCAGAAGACGACAAAAGCCTGCAAAGTAAGGGACACAAGGACAACTCTGTCGGTAATTTACAGAACACCTTTCAACGGGAAGAAACTTGTGTCCAACGGATTAATTTGAACAGAGGCTATTTATTCAAGAAGGATTGATGAAGATGATGATGCTGGGTGAGAAATTAAATACAATAAGGAAGAAGGGAAGAAAACCAGAGAAGTGAAGCAGTCGACCACCATGGGAGAAGAGTAAAATTGCAAGTGTCGACTGCTGAAATTAATCAGCTTTGAGAGCAACTTCGAGTGTGTGAGATTTTATATTTGAGAGTCGATCTTACACTGTAAATCTCACACACAAATATTCACTCGCACATTTCGAGAGTTGAGCTATTTAGATTAGCAAGTGAATCACAAACCCAAACCAATTATATCAGATCCCGTCCAAGCACGAAGACGTTAAACTTTGTGTATGTAGCCTTTCTCACTGAGGCATAAAAGAAGTGATTGGTGAACACAGCTGAGAGCTGGTGTAGAGTTTAGGAGTTCAGTCTTGGGCCGCGAATAAGTCCCAGCTGAGTGGGTTGTACATTCTGATGTATAATCAAAGTCTTCTAGTTGTTGCCTTCCAGATTTGGAAGAAAGGGAGACGTAGGATATTTGAGATCCGAACTTCCAGAAACAAACAGCTGCGTAATTTATTTACTTACAGTATTCAGCAGTTACCTTTCGCATACACGCATAGCATATGTTTTTAAGAGTTTAATTCAGCAGTTGCTTTTTAACCGAGTTTTAAAATTAGAGTTTAGTTATGGTATTTTCCGCCTTGGTATTATTACCAGACTAGATCTGTTCTCGGTGCTCAAATGTTCAATAACATTGAGCTATTGCAGCTCAGTTTTTTTAAACAGGCATGGTTCTTGTATTTTTGTATTAATCTTTCCTAACATTTTGAGGAAGCGGTTCATGCTGCTGACATCACCAACACCTCAAGGAACTGTTTGGGAACAACCTGCGTGCTAAGAGGTTCATTACTACCAAAGAGCTCATGATAAGCTACATGCGAGATGGGACTTCGGTCCACGAGCAAGAGGTATGCATGATTGGGCTCATTGAGATGTAGGTGAGCCTAGATCTTGAAATTCCACATGAGTTTTCTGTGGATTTGTTATTCTCTCTCTTCATCGTGCATTCAATAGATTTGTGGTTAACTTCAACATGAACAAACCGGAGGCCAATCTTGCAGAATTGGTCAATATGTTGGTTGTGTGAGGGAACCATCAAAAGGACAAACTTGTTTTCCTGATGGGATTCTTCATCTACGAAGAAGGGGCCCATAGGAAATGGGAAAAAGCGTTCTTCCCAGCCAAAGGGGGCGCTTCCAGCATAAACCAAAGGTGAAGTCTTCCAAGCCGAAAAAGTCTGAGGATGTTTTACACCACTGCCACAAACCTGTGTATTATTATGAAGAAGTGTGATAAACAAAATCCGCACGACTATGGCACGCTAGGCTAGATCATATATCCCTAAGAACGATGAAAACGTTAGTGGGAGTGGAGATGTTTGAAATGTCTGATATCAACTCCTTGCCTACTTGTGAGTCCTGTATAAAAGGGAAAATGACTAAAGCACCTTTTAGAGGCAAGCCTGAGCGTGCGCATGGATTATTGGATTTGATCCATACAGATGTATGTGGCCCACTTAGTATCAGTACGAAGTATGAGCACACTACTTCATTACCTTTACCGATGACTACTCGAGGTATGAGGTATTTATATTTAATGAAATATAAATATGGATCCTTTGAAATGTTCAAGGAATTCAAGAATAAAGTATAAAACCCACAGGGTATAACTATTAAAGCTCTTTGATCTAATCGAGGTGGGAAAAATACTTAAGCATAGAGTTTTGGATTATCTTAAAAAGAATGGGATTCTCTCTCAATTAACACCTCCAGGGACACCACCACAAAATGGTGTAGCGGAGCATCATAATTGAACCCTGATGGTCATGGTTTGATCTGTGATGAGCTTTACTGAGCTTCCACCATGTTTTGGGTCAATGCGCTCGAAAAAACGGTATTGTTGTTGAACAATGTCCACAATAAAGTAGTGAAAAATACTCCATATGAGATATGGATGAGCAAACCGCCCAGATATTCGTATTTGAGAATATGAGCATGTCCTGCTTACGTTAAGCAGACAGTGGGAAATAAGCTGGATAATCGATCCATCTTCGGTTACTTCGTGAGGTATCCAAAGAACTCAATTAGATATTTTTTCTATCATCCCACGGAAACAAAAGTGTTTGTTTCCTAAATGTCACCTTCTTGGAGAAGGAATTTCTACTGGATAGAAAAGGCAAGATGATAGAACTTGAAGAAATTCGAGATCAACCCGAAGCGAGTATTGTACCGCCCACACATATGCCTATCGACTACTCAAACTGGACTATTCCAGAAGAACAAATAGAAAATATATACAAAATAGGATTTACAGATTTCAAAACTGCCTTCTCTGTTAAAACTCATGAAGAAACCTTATCTATCCAAGAAGATTCTCAAAGTATCGCTCTTTTAAATAACACAACAATTCAAAAATATATTCAAAGGGTTTGAATTTGAAGTTTCTGGATAATGATTATGTCCTTGTAAGAATTCTCGGGTCAAAAAATCAGGAAGGGAATTATTTTCCCCTTTGATAAATTCAATTTCAAAGTCGAAAACAGAAAGAATGGCTTGCCATCTGGCAAAGATTTGTCTGGAAACAAGATTTTGCACATCTTTGAAAATAACTTCTTTGGCAGATTTGCAATCAACTCGTAAGAGAAAGGATTTATTGAAAAGATCATCTTGGAATTTGGAAATACAAAGGACTATTGATAGAATTTCTTTTTTGATGGTTGAATAATTCTTTTGAGAACCGAGCCATAAACCCGAATGAAATCTAACCAATTGTTCTTTGGATTCTAGACGCTGTTTGAGAATGCCACCATATCCTATGTTGGAGGCATCTGTTTCTACGATCATGAAGGCCACTGGGTTAGGTATTCCTAAACAGGGCAAGGTTTGGACTCTTTCTTTGATACTTTTGACAATACTAGTATGGACTTCTGACCAGGGAGGAGGAGATTTTTGTAATCTTGCATAAAGGGGTTGACAGATTTGACGTATATTTGGGAAAAATTCAGCAATGTAATTTAAACAACCTAAAAATCTTTGAAGTTGATTTTTGTCTTTTATTTGGTCAGGAAATTTTTCAGCAAATTGGATAACTCTATGAATTGGTTTGATTAGACCTTTGGAAATATCATGACCTAAAAAGCGGATTGAAGTTTGAAATAGCTTCATTTTCTTTTGAGAGAGGACAAGACCATTTTGTTTAATAATTTGAAGAAAATGTTTTAAATGTTTGAAATGCTGATCAATACTGTCAGAGTAGATGAGTATATCATCTATGTAGACAATACTGAAAGCTGAATAAGGATTGAAAATGTCGTTCATTATACATTGAAATTCTGAAGGGGCATTTTTGAGACCAAATGTCATTACGTTCCATTCGTAATGTCCAAATGGGACAGTGAAAGCTGTCTTATATCTATCAGATTTAGCAATTTGAATTTGCCAAAATCCAGATTTAAGATCAAATTTTGAAAATAGCTTTGCAGAATGTAAACGATTGATAAGGTCTCTTTTATTTGGAATAGGATATCGAATCCATTTGAGTACTTTGTTTAAAGGTTTGTAATTAATAACTAAACGCGGAACACCACGTTCTAGTTCAGCTTGTTTGACTACATAAAAAGCTGAAAAACTCCATGGTGATTTGGAAGGTCTGATGAGTTTTTTGGATAAAAGATCTTTAATTTCATTTTGACAGTGTTTTAAGAATTCCTGATTCATTTGAATAGGTCGAGCTTTTGTAGGAATATTTTTTTCAGAAAAATCTTTTTCGTAAGGAAGAGAAACAATATGTTGATTTAAACGTGGACGCAATGACAAAGAACCTGTCAATACAGAAGATATTAATAAAATTTTTCAACAAAATAATTATTCAAATCAAATTCTTAAGACAATTGCTACGCAAGTAGATCATATCTCTAATAATCTTCCCCAACAATCAAAACCGTCAATATTTAATAATACCACGGCAAAGCCTTTCTTCCAAACAAATGTTCTACCTCCTGGGAAGGAGATAGGAATACAACTTAACAATAATACTGATTCAATTCTTAATAAAATTTCCACAAAGTTATCAGAAATCGGTACATCTGGTAGTAAAATCAATTGTGTTGATAATAATAATAAAATTCAAAATATTGAAAATACAGAGTCTCAAACTTCAAATTCTACTGATTCCGGTTCAGAATCAGAACAAGAAATCAATATCATTGATAATCCTTTCACAGATGAAGAAGATAAAATTCATAGAATCAATAGACGACGATTCAATAATACAAATACACGTAATTACTATCAGAGGCATACGCCTGCTGATATTGGTTACGAAGAAAGAAATCAATTCAAAAGTACAAAATATGATGGCCAATCTATAATAGAATGGAATATAGATGGCAAATCAGAATACGAAATACTCGATACTTTACAAGAAATGGGTATGGCTCGCGCAGCCTACAAAATCAAAGGTAATAATGAAGAAACTTCAACAGCTTTAATTATTCAAGGCTTTACAGGCCAATTAAGAAATTGGTGGGATAAATCCCTCACCCTCCAAGAAAAAGTATCAATTCTTAATCATGAAATTCATACTGAAGATGACGATGGTAATATTACTACTCAAAATGATTCAGGCGAATTCCTGATCGTTACTATATCAATGTATTTCATAGGAAACCCCAGTGAAGAATTTCATTCTTCTAAAATTATTCTCACAAATCTCAAATGTCCGTCCTTAACTGACTATCGTTGGTATAAGGATGTTTTCCTTACTCATGTTCTTCGCCGAGAAGACTGTAATATGTCTTTTTGGAAGGAACGTTTCATATCGGGATTACCCCGACTCTTCGCAGAAAGAATTTTTCAAAAATTAAAATCTACCATAGGAACCGAAGATATTCCTTTTGCAGATATGACCTTCGGTCAATTGTTTGCATTCATTAAAAAAGAAGGATTATCTTTATGTTCAGAACTCAAATTACAGGCAAAATATAAATCTGATAGAACTACGACTCGTAAAGATTTAGGTTCTTTCTGTTCAATGTTTGGTTTGATGAATATTGAACCTCCTTCAATACGTAGGAAACAGAAAGATAAAAGATTTCAATCTTCTGATAAATATTCACGCTTTAGAAAACAAAAATATCAGCCCAATAATAATTCAAATACATTAAAATGTTATAATTGTAACAAACCAGGTCATACGTCTAATAATTGTTTCCAAAAATCCAAGAAACCTCCAAAGAAATATAAAAAACAAAATATTAATGAATTATTTGATGATATTCCTAGTGATTCCAGTACATCAAATAAAGATGATACTGAATCCGAAAGAGAACAAAAACCTTCAAAAGGTATCTGCCACGTTTGTGTTATTTCAAATAATAGAGAACAAAGTCTTTTTTCAATACCTACTCCAAAACAATATAGGCAGTACCCTTCAAATATAATAAATAATCGTACAAAAATATTCATTATGTCAGTCGTCAATAATAGGTTAAAATTCATAAATCATTTAAGTCAGGTTCAAACAGGTCTTTGGCTCAGACCGTATCATACATATTCACTTTACCAATATCTTTTCAAAATATTTCTTTTATTAAAATATTCTAATAGTACTCAAATCATTCCTATAAATACCCCGTATTACACAAATTTTTCATATTACATTTTACATTCTCTAGAGATTGTTTCCTCTCTTCATCATCTTTTTCTCGAAACTTCCATTCTCCTGCAAATGGATCCTGCAAAACACAAACAAAATATTCAAACGGCCCGAGACTATGAAATGCCCAAAACTCCTTCAAAACAATTAGTTCCTTTATCTCCTTCTACGCCTTCAAAATCACCAGCTCAAAGACCTACGGGTCAGTTTCCTCCCCTCACTTCAAATTACAACAAATACAGTCCACTCCAAAACCTCCCAAAACTACCTTACAAATCAGTTCTGGCTACCCCTTCAAAACAACTTCAAACTGTTCAAATTCCTCAGAATAATGATGAATTCAAATATATCACTAAACCGTGGACCGAAAACCTCGGTTTTGCCCCCTTCACAGAGATGCCTCAAAGTGTCAAAAAACAGGATTATATCCGTCGTCGTTTTCCCTTTTCTCAATACTGGGAAGCCGACAATCCTGACAAAATTCAAAAGTTTTATGAGTTCATACTGGTGGACACCGACTCTGTCGAAATTGTCCACAAGAAATGTTCAAAAGGAGTAATTATTTTTTCAAAATGCATCATCAAACAGGTTATCTCCAATACCCAGTGGGATAACGTTTTCAAAACCCGTTCATTCTCAGTCAATTTTCAACCCTCCTCTTTCAATTATATTGACTACAAAAATTCCTGGTTCAAAGCTTTTTACCTTCGCCCTTTTTCTCATTCATGGTTTTTCACATTCCACTCTGGATGTGATTCATCTTTTCCTACTTGGTTTCACGAATGGTGGAAACAAATAGGATCAGATTCTTCAATTTTACCCCAAGAAGTCAAAAAAGGTTTAGAGGTCTTTTCCGAATCCTCTTGCCTCAATAATTTTCAAAAACCCCTCAAATTTCATGCTGAGTTCAAAGTTCCATGGATTTTTACATGGGATTTTGATTTTCAAAAGCTTTACCCCGATCCAGTTCCCTTTTCACTGGTTCGGATTCATAAGATCAAATGGTGGGGCAAATACCAAACCCACCTTTGCAATGAACATGTTGTTCGCCACTTCATAGCTACAGGTCAAAAACCCAAGTATTCTTCAAACGAGCAGAAACCCGAAATTCCTGCTCAATACCCAGTCCAAACACCTGCCCAAACATCTCAAAAGCCCAAAGAAACAGAAAATTTCTTTGACCAATTCAAACATGATCCAGATTTTCAAAATAAACTTTTCGAATTCATGGCTTCATGTTCCTCAAAGACTGCAAAATCTGAAGTATTACAACATTCTTCAATCTTTAAACAAATAAATATCATCCACCACAAAAAACAACATATTAACTCATTGAAAGAAGAACTTCCTTACCTCAAAATTGAAGAACAGTTACTTGATCCTCATATTAAAAAGAAAATCACAGAATTAGAATATTTTATCACAAATCAAATATGCAGTGAACTTCCAAACGCCTTCTGGGAACAAAAAAGTCATATAGTCACTCTCCCTTATGAAAAGGATTTCAATGAACGAAATATCCCTACAAAAGCTCGACCAATCCAAATGAATCAAGAATTTCTGCACCACTGCCAAAAAGAAAGTCAAGATCTCTTATCTAAAAAACTCATAAGACCTTCAAAATCACCTTGGAGTTGTTCTGCCTTTTACGTAGTAAAACAAGCAGAACTAGAACGTGGCGTTCCACGACTGGTCATCAATTACAAACCTTTAAACAAGGTTCTTGGAGTAGATATCCAATCCCAAATAAAAGAGATTTAATCAATAGATTACATTCTGCCAAAATTTTCTCCAAGTTTGATCTCAAATCTGGCTTTTGGCAAATACAAATTGCTGAGACAGATCGTTACAAAACAGCTTTCACAGTTCCTTTTGGCCATTACGAATGGAACGTAATGCCCTTTGGTCTCAAAAATGCTCCTTCCGAATTTCAAATAATTATGAATGATATTTTCAATCCTTATAGTTCTTTCAGTATCGTCTACATAGATGATATACTCATATTCTCGGAAAATTTAGACCTACACTTCAAGCATCTAAGACATTTTCTCCAAATCATTAAACAAAATGGACTTGTCCTTTCTCAAAAGAAAATGAAATTATTTCAAACTTCAATCCGGTTCTTAGGTCATGATATTACAAAAGGACTAATTAAACCAATTCAACGGGTTATTCAATTTGCTGACAAATTTCCTGATCAAATTAAGGATAAAAATCAACTTCAACGATTTTTAGGATGTCTTAATTACATCGCAGAATTCTTTCCTAATTTACGTCAAATATGTCAGCCTTTATACACCCGTCTTCAAAAGACTCCCCCTCCATGGACTGACATCCACACAAGTATAGTTAAGAATATTAAGTCTAAAGTTCAAACATTATCTAGGCATACCCCGTAGCCTTCATGATAGTGGAAACCGATGCCTCTGACATAGGATATGGCGGTATTCTCAAACAGCGTCTAGTATCCCACCCCACGTTAGTCCGTTTTCATTCAGGTCTCTGGCTCGGCCCTCAAAAAAATTATTCCACAATCAAAAAAGAAATTTTATCCATTGTTCTTTGTATTTCAAAATTTCA
>KV011264.1:17654-27955 GCA_001598015.1 Dorcoceras hygrometricum
TAACTTTTCCCCTAATTTCTCAGTTGATCTTACAGATCCAATGATTCTAGATTCTTTAATTCTAGATGTTCATATCCAGGGAGATGAATTTCATCCCTGTAAGAACTTTGCAATCATTTATAGAGTCTACTTCAGACTTCTGTCTTCTCAACTAAACCCCAAGTACAATAGACTACCTTCTTCGAAAGAAGAAACAGTTCTGTTACAAATAGATGCTGAAAGACCTACGGTCTTCACGCCTAAAAGATTAAAATGGAATGAAATAACCATTCCCCAACAATTCATAATTAATACTCCTCAAATACCTAGAAACATAGAACGTCGAGATATTTCTCAAATCATTGAAGAGGAAGATGGCAAAATTACAATTAAATTTAATTCATCTAAACAAACTACTCCTACTCCAGTTTTACGCAGATCTCAATCCCGTCACTCATTTTCAACTTTTTCTAAATCTACTTCAAAATATGATTTTGTCACACCTATTCCAAAGCCAAGATCAGGCCCTTCATCACCTCAGAATTTTTCTCCTCCTACATCTCCTTCAATCTCCAGTATGGTCATGATGATCACATCTGGAAAAGAATTCCACCCAGATTTCGAATATTTAAATGACGAAATGCAAGATGCATTTCATAACGAGAAGAGAAAATGGTATGATAAACTAGACGAAAATATCAAGGACAATATTCATAACGAATGGATTCAAAAAATGAAAACAATAAAATCACATATCCCTTTTTATACATTTTTAACAATCTTTCTATCTGCCGAAGGTTTTTGCCCCACCATTTGATTTTGTGAACACGGACCAGCGAATAAGGCACTGGGTCTGGATAGAGTTTTTGGAAATCAAAATCCCAGGCAAAGATCCAGGGGGCTTTGAATTGAGCATGGAATTACAAAGGTTTTTGAAAATTTGGCAGGCAGGAATTTTTAGAGAAAATTTCTAATCCTTTCTTGACGTCTTTAGGAATAATAGATGAATCAGATCCCATGAGTTTCCACCACTCATAGAACCAAGTGGGAAAATTTGTATCACAACCGGAATGAAACGTAAAAAACCAGGAATGAGGGGTAGCTGGCCTGTGGCAAGAAAATGTCTTACCACTGGTTCATTGCAGAGATGAGTGCCATATTTGCCCCACCATTTGATTTTGTGAATACGGACCAGCGAATACGGCACTGGGTCAGGATAGAGTTTTTGGAAATCAAAATCCCAGGCAAAGATCCAGGGGACTTTGAATTGAGCATGGAATTTCAAAGGTTTTTGAAAATTTGGCAGGCAGGAATTTTCAGAGAAAATTTCTAATCCTTTCTTGACGTCTTTAGGAAGAATAGATGAATCAGATCCCATGAGTTTCCACCACTCATAGAACCAAGTGGGAAAATTTGTATCACAACCGGAATGAAACGTAAAAAACCAGGAATGAGAGAAAGGGCGGAAATAAAATGCCCTAAACCAAGCAAGTTTGTAATCAAAATAATTGAAAGATGTAGGATCAAAGTGAACAGAAAAGGGACGAGATTTGAAATTATTATTTGGTTGTTCAGAGGTATCCCACTGGGAGGAGGAGATGACTTGTTTGATAATGCATTTGGAATAGTGAATGTTGTGTTTGGGATCTTTATGGTGGACGATTTCCACAGAATCGGTGTCCACCAAGATGAGCTCATAAAATGTTTGGTCTTTGGTGGGAACCGTGGTTTCCAGAATTGAAAATTGTTAAAACGACGACGCAAGTAATCTTGCTTTTTGATCTGTTGGGGTATTTCCATGAAAGGAGCGAACCCAAGATTTTCGGGCCATGGCTTATGAACGTATTTATGATCATCATTTTTATCTTGAGGGTGTTGCGGTGTGGCTTGAACTTGAGTTGAAGACGAGGCCAGAACGGATTTGTAAGGCAATTCAGGGACATTTTGAAGAGGGCTGAAACGATTGAAATTTGAGGTAAGGGGTGGGAATTGACCAGAAGGTCTTTGAGAAGGGGTCTTTGTAGGTGTTTGAGGGGAACAAAGTTGAACTAACTCTTTATTGGATTGAGTTTTGGGTTTCTCATAATCTTTTGCAGTTTGAATTTTCTGCCTTGGAGGGTTCATCTGCAAGAAAAGTTGATTTGCCTTGTAAAAATTCTCTGGTTAGGAAGTCAGGAAGAGAGTTATCTTCTCCTTTGATAAATTCGATTTCAAAATCAAATACAGAAAGTATTGCTTGCCACCGGGCAAAAATTTGTTTCGAAACAAGATTTTGAACATCTTTTAAAATGACTTCCTTTGCAGATTTGCAATCAACTCGTAAAAGAAAGCGTTTATTAAAAAGATCATCCTGAAATTTTGAAATACAAAGGACAATGGATAAAATTTCTTTTTTGATTGTGGAATAATTTTTTTGAGGGCCGAGCCAGAGACCTGAATGAAAACGGACTAATTGTTCGTGGGATTCTAGTCGCTGTTTGAGAATACCTCCATATCCTATGTCAGAGGCATCGGTTTCCACTATCATGAAGGCTATGGGATTAGGTATGCCTAAACATGGTAATGTTTGAACTTTAGACTTAATATTCTTAACTATACTTGTGTGGATGTCAGTCCATGGAGGGGGAGTCTTTTGAAGACGGGTGTATAAAGGCTGACATATTTGACGTAAATTAGGAAAGAATTCTGCGATGTAATTAAGACATCCTAAAAATCGTTGAAGTTGATTTTTATCCTTAATTTGATCAGGAAATTTGTCAGCAAATTGAATAACCCGTTGAATTGGTTTAACTAAACCTTTTGTAATATCATGACCCAAGAACCGGATGGAAGTTTGGAATAATTTCATTTTCTTTTGGGAGAGCACAAGGCCATTTTGTTTAATGATTTGAAGAAAATGTCGGAGATGTTTGAAATGGAGGTCTAAAGTGTCTGAGAATATGAGAATATCATCTATATAAACAATGCTGAAAGTACTATAAGGATTGAATATGTCATTCATAATTCTTTGGAATTCAGAAGGAGCATTTTTTAGCCCAAAAGGCATTACATTCCATTCATAATGACCAAAAGGAACTGTGAAGGCTGTTTTGTAACGATCTGCTTCAGCAATTTGTATTTGCCAGAAACCAGATTTGAGGTCAAATTTGGAGAATATTTTGGCAGAATGTAATCGATTAATTAAATCTCTTTTATTAGGGATTGGATATCTAATCCATTGAAGGACCTTGTTTAGAGGTTTGTAATTTATAACAAGTCTTGGAACTCCACGTTCTAATTCTGCTTGTTTTACCACGTAAAAGGCAGAACAACTCCATGGTGATTTTGAAGGTCTGATTAGTTTTTTAGATAAGAGATCTTGAATTTCTTTTTGGCAGTGGTGTAGAAATTCTTGATTCATTTGTATAGGTCTAGCTTTTGTGGGGATGTGTCAATTCTGTGATTTTCTTTTTAATATGAGGATCAAGTAACTGGTCTTCAATTTTGAGGTAAGGAAGTTCTTCTTTCAAGGAGTTAATATGTTGTTTTTTGTGGTGGATTATATTTATTTGTTTAAAGATTGAAGAATGTTGTAATAATAATATCTATTTTTGTTTGACAGGTGTTATGAAAGGAAAGAGGATATGTCTACCATGAATTTTAGTAATCACACCTTTATCATTTACTTGGAAAGCATATATTTGTGTGAGGAAGGGAGTGTCGAGAATCATATCTTGTGATATGTCACGGACAAGAGTGAAGACATTTTTGAAGCAGTAACCATTATTACAAATGTGTGCATTGGATAATTTATAACGTATGTCGAGAGGCTTCGAATTAGCAGTATATAGTTTTTCGGTTGTCTTTTCATAGTATTTGGAAGGTATTACGCCTTCGCGTAAAACATTATGATCTGCCCCAGAGTCAACAAGGGCAATAAGAGTGATCTTGAAATCATTGATAACAAGATCGATGTTGACATACCATTTTTGGAATTCAATTTTTTGTATAGAGTTAATGAAATTACTTGGGGATGTTTGATGAAGGGGATCTAGATTGATTTCATCAATATTTTCTGGTGTAGGTTGGTTTGAGCTAATGAGTAACAATTTTGTTTCTAATTCTAAATCTTATTTCTCTTAATGAAAAAAGATCTTTTTGAAGCTGATTAACTTGTTTTTTAAGCATATTGATTTCTGTTTGTAAATCTTTTGTTGTAATTTGTTTGAGAATACTTTGTTGAGGATATTTATCAAACAAAGTGCTTAGACTAAAGTGTTCTTTGACAGGGTCACGTTTTGAACTTGATTCTTCTATTATTAAGTCTTTTAACTTATTAAGATATTGTTTTTGGATTTCTTGATCTCGAATTTGTTGAACTAAATCAAGAATTGCTTCTCTTTTATCTTTTGAGATGACACATAAATGACAGATACCTTTTGAAGGTTGTTCAGTTTCTGATTCGGTTTCATCTTTTGTAGAAGTACTAGAATCACTGGGAATATCAACAATTAATACATTAATCTTTTGTTTATTATATTTCTTATGAGATTTTTTTGGTTTTTTAGTACAATTATTTGACGTATGTCCTGGTTGATTACAATTCCAACATTTTAATGTATTTGGTTTTGTATTAGGTCTTTTATGTGTACGGAATCTTGGATGAGTAAATTTTTATGTTCTATCATAGGATCTAAAAGATTTTTGTTTCTTCTTTCTTCTGATAGAAGGAGGATCTATGTTCATTAAGCCGAACATTGAACAAAAACTACCCAACTCTTTACGAGTCGTTGTTCGGTCAGATCTGTATTTGGCTTGGAGTTTGAGTTCAGAACATAAGGATAAACCTTCTTTTTTAATGAAGGCAAACAGTTGACCAAACGTCATGTCGCCGAAAGGAATATCTTCACTTCCTACGGCCGTTTTTAATTTATGAATTATCCGTTCCCCTAAGAGGCGAGGTAAACCCATGATGAAACGTTCTTTTCAAAAAGACATATTAGAGTCTTCTCGGCGAAGAACTTGAGTTAAGAAAACATCTTTATACCAACGATAGTCGGATAAAGAAGGGCATTTAAGATTTGTCAGGATGATTTTTGAAGAATTAAATTCTTGATTTGGATTACCGATAAAATACATTGAGATAGTAACGATTAAAATTTCACAGGAATTATTTTGTTCAGTGATTACACCGTTATCATCTTCATTTTGAATTGTATGATTTAATATATTTAATTTTGCATCTAGGGATAAGGCTTTATCCCACCAGTTTCTTAGTTGGCCGGTAAAGCCTTGAATAATCAGTAGTGTAGCTGTTTCTTCATCTTGACCTTTTATCTTATAGGCGGCTCTAGCCATACCCATTTCTTGTAAGGTATTGAGGATTTCATATTCAGACTTGCCATCTATATTCCATTCAACTATGGATTGGCCATCGTATTTTGTGATTTTGAATTGATTTCGTTCTTCGTAACCAATATCAACAGGCGTAGGCCGTCGATAGTAATTACGAGTGGTGTTATTATAGCTATTGTTGAATCTTCGTCGTCTATTAAATATCTTATTAATTTGATCTTCTTCATCCGTAAAAGGATTTTCAAGGATATTGACTTCATCGTCTGAATCTGAATTAGTCTCAGAAATGTTGGAAGTGTCGGAATCAATTTTCGGGAAATTATTGGTTTCAACACAATTAATTTTGCTCCCTGATGTCCCAATCTCTGATAACTTGGTAGAGATTTTATTTAAAAGAAAATCAGTATTAGTGTTAAAGCTTATTTGTTTGTCTTTAGTAGTAGGAAAAGGTTTTGTTTGGAAAAAAGGTTTTGCTGTGGTGTCATTAAAAATGGATGGTTTAGCTTGGGGTAGATTATTTGAGATGTGGTCTACTTGATTAGCTATTGTTTTAAGGATTTGATTAGAGTAATTATTTTGTTGGAAAATTTTATTAATGTCTTCAATATTGACAGGTTCTTTATCATTGCGCCCTCTCTTGAAAGGATCAGCAATGACATCGCCTTTGACAGTATGCAATTGTAAGGATTGTAGGGGTGGATGAATTGCAGTAACAGTTTCATTAGAACTAAGAGTCCATTTTTTATGAAGGGTTGTATTGACTTGAATGACAGATTTATTTTGGAAATCATTAAAACCTTCGGCAGACAAAAATATTGTTAAGAATGTATAAAAAGGGATATTTGATTTTATAGTATTCATTTTATGAAGCCATTCGTGATGAATGTTTTTCTTAATATGTTTATCTAATTTAGTTAGTCCCTCTTTGTTCCCCTCAAACACCTACCAAAACCCCTTCTCAAAGACCATCTGGTCAATTTCCTCCTCTTACCTCAAATTTTAATCGTTTTAGCCCTCTTCAAAATACCCCTGAACTGCCTTATAAATCAGTTCTGGCCTCTTCTTCAAAACAGGTTCCAACTACATCTCAAATCCCTGACAAAATATCTCAAATCCCTGACACAAATGATGATCATAAATATGTTCATAAGCCGTGGCCCGAAAATCTGGGATTCGCTCCTTTCATGGAAATACCCCAACAAATCAAAAAGCAGGATTACCTGCGTCGTCGTTTCAACAACTTTCAATTCTGGGATACCACCATACCAACCAAAGACCAAACTTTTTATGAGCTCATCTTGGTGGACACCGACTCTGTGGAAATTGTCCACCATAAAGATCCCAAACATAACATTCATTACTCCAAATGCATTATCAAACAAGTCATCACTTCTTCTCAATGGGATACCTCTTCCCCGCCAAATAATAATTTCAAATCCCGTCCCTTTAGATTCGAAATTACCTATGACTTTTGCTCGGGTGGATGATTTTTATTCCATCGGAGATCAAGTCCAATTGGATTTGTTCTTTGTTCCCCCTGTGTCGCTGACTGGTTTGCAATGACTGGTTCAACAGACGCCATTTGATGTTGAAAATTGTTGGCTTGTGCGTCTGCTTCCAGCTGGTGAGAAGTACTTGCGACTGGTTGTCCAGACGATGGCCTTGGTACTGAATGATATGCGCTTCCTTCTTGACAAACATCTGATTGAGCAGCGTCTGCTCGAGCGACGTCTGGTTGAGCATCGTCTGGTTGAGCGTCGTCTGGTTGTACATTTGTCGCTACACCTCCAGCAGCTGGTACACTTGAGGTAACTTGATCCTGCGGCTGATCCACGTAGTTAAATCAATAACTACTGGATTACCTGTCAGATCCTGTTGATCATTGTTATGTGTTGTGACCACTGCTGGTTGTTCTTCCTCAGCTGAATATCTTTGTGGCACGTCGTCTTCTGATTCTTCAAGACTTGTTGACTCCAGACGTGAACACAAATCATGTAGGCTTGCAGCTGAATTTGACTTGAAACTGGTTTCATCAAACACCACGTGTGCTGATTCCTCAACTGTCAAGCTTCGGTTGTTGAATACTCGATATGCTTTGCTCACAGCTGAATAACCTAAGAAGATACCTGCATCAGATTTAGGTTCAAAGGCTGTTAGATGCTTTTTACCATTGTTATGAATGAAGCACTTGCATCCAAACACCCTGAAGTAAGAAATATCAGGTTTCTTGCCATGCCAGATCTCATATGGGGTTTTATCATGCATCCTATTAATCATCGATCTGTTTTGAGTATAACACGCTGTGTTAATTGCTTTTGCCCAGAATTTTTGAGAAATCCCGGAATATGCAATCATAGATCTAGCAGCTTCTTTTAAAGTGCGGTTTCTCCTTTCAGCTAACCCGTTTTGCTGAGGAGTTCTAGCTGCTGAAAGCTCATGCTTTATTCCTAAGTCTTCCAAATAAGAAGTTAATTTAAAATTTAGAAACTCAGTACCGCGATCACTTATTATCCGGTTGACTGAACAAGATCTGTCATTTTTGTAAACGTTTCAAAAGGCGTATCAGTTGGTCGGCGGTTTCAGATTTTTCTTTTAAAAACAACACCCAAGTATATTTAGTAAAATCATCAACAACTACAAGGTGTAATTCGTTCCCCCTAAGCTTGTTACTGAAATAGGACCAAAAAGATCCATATGCAAGAGCTCAAGGCAACGGGTAGAACGTTTTCCGCCTTTATTTTTGAAAGTAGATTTTATTTGCTTACCCAGCTGACATGCTGCACAGCTCTTATCCTTAGAGAAACTAATTTTTGGCAGACCAGAAACCATATCATGTTGACTCAAATTAGCAAGTGTTTTGAATGCAATATGATTCATTCTTTGATGCCACAGCCAGCTCTTGGAAGAACCATCTGCAAGGCACAAATGCTCAGATTCCAGCTGATCTGACCAATTTATTATGTAGGTATTCCCCGAACGTTTGCCTACCAATACAGTCAGACCACTTGAACCCTGAATCGTGCATGTGTGTTGTTGAAACTGGACTATGTAACCTTTGTCACACAGCTGACTAATGCTAATCAAATTATATCGAATGTTATCAACAACTAAGACATCAGAAATAGAGATGTTACCGTGGATAAGCTTACCCTTATCCACAGAGTTACCGTAGGTGTTACACCAAAGACTATCTTTGCGCCTTTGTGTGGAATGACGTCTGATAGCAGCTTTCGATTTCCTGTCATATGTCTTGCACAGCCGCTGTCCAGGTCAGTTTGATACATCAGCTGGTTCGTACCTGTTATCCTGCAATCATAAAACCAGCTTTTGGTACCCAATTTTACTTGGGTCCAGATCGGATTACCCCTTTCGGGACCCATACTTGAATTACCTTGATAGTTTTTCCAGTATAAGTATCCTTAAGGGTCTATGCATAATTGTGAGATCTGTTGAGTTTTGATTTCATATTATGACCACTTAGATATCTCCTCGACCGAGCCTTTGTCCAACCAGATTTTGCCTTCCTTGAATTACGCCTCGGCTGGTTGGGAACAAAAGACTTGGAACCAGCTTTCGCTTTATCCTTGTCCAGCTTGTTCTTTAGCCAGTTGGGCTTGGAATTCTCAGGTCTTTGAAAACCGATACCAGCTTTGCCATTATCGCTCAACTTGGGAGAGTTCTGGTCATCAAATGTTATCGACTCAAAGCAGTCATATATCACATTGGCTTTGACAAAGCTCATTTTGTTGAAAATGTCATATGCTGATTGTGATTGAGTACTTGTCTATCCTTCACTTCTTTCACTACTGCTGAAACCCAAACCAGTTCTATCGTGCACAGATTTTTGGATTTCATGCAGCTTGTGGAGAGCACGAGCCGATTGATTCCATGAGCTCATTTCTTTGGTTAATTTCTCAACTTCAGCTTGAGCTCACTGGATTCATTTCTCAACAAATCATTTTCTATCATCAGCTTACTCAACTCAGTCTTTAAACTGTCAATATCCTCAAGCTCCTCAGAACTTGATTCAATCGAACTATTTTTCAGACTTATGTTTTCGGCCTTGATTTCCTCAAATGAATGAGAAAGCTTCCTGTACTCTTTGACCATGTCATTTAGTGCACTGACAAGGTCTTCTTGTGTAAATTCAATGTTGGAGAAGTCAAATACCTCGTCGTCAGATGTTTGGTCAGCCATTAGGCAGTGAACCTCCTCTTGTTCACTGTCACTTGATGAAGAACTGCTGGATGTTGAATCTGAGTCAGTATCTGCCCAGCTTTTGGTGCTTTCTTCAGCAACCAGCACCTTTCGATCGTACTTTCTGCTAGGCTTCTTATCAGCTCTTGCTCTCATCCACCTATCCTTAGATCTTTCTTTGTATCTTTCAGCTGTATTCTTATCATCCTTGGATCTGTCGTCACTCTTCTCATCCCTTCTGATTCGATCCTCCTTTTCATCTCTTCTATATCTTTCTTCCTTCTTGGGCCTATTGCAATCAGCTGCAAAGTGCCCTGGACGATCACAGTTATAACATTTCATATCAGAAGCAGCTTTATCAGATTTATGAAAATTATTGTAAGGAGAGGAAGGGTTAAAAGATCTTCTCAAGTATTTCCCAAACTTCTTAACGAAGAGGGACATGACGTCGTCACTGAGTTGATCAGCTGTCTTGCTTGTGCTTGGAGAGCACTGTTCAGTAGTAGTCACTGCCAATGCTTTCGTCGGCTGAGAGGTAGATGGACCAGCTTCTGCTCTTGTTTCCAACTCGAACTCATAAGCTTTGAGGTTGGCAAATAGATCGTGAAGTTCTAGCTGGTTCAGGTCTTTTGATTCCCTCATCGCCATTGTTTTCACGTCCCACTCTCTGGGCAACACTCTCATCACCTTTCAGCGCCAACTCTCTGTTGCTGTATTCTTTGCCCAGACTGTTTAGTTCAATCACCACGGCGCTGAATCGCTCATCAAACTCTGTCATTGTTTCTCCATCC
>KV011264.1:83894-95495 GCA_001598015.1 Dorcoceras hygrometricum
GAACTGCAGAAAACAAGAACTCTGGAATTTGTACAACTCAGTATAATTTAAAGTACATCATTTCTGGTTAACTTCCTGGTGAGTTTCCTCAAAACTAAAGTATCAAGGCAGTGAATCCATAACTCTAACTCAACATTACTGAAGCTAAACTGAACTGAAGCATACATAGGAAACAACTAGCAATATATGTTTTCTCAATACATCAAGAATCGAAGTTACTTGCCTGAATGAAGGTCGCAACGTGCAGATTATCGCGGTTGGAAGTCTCCACAACCACACCAAAAACTACTTAACTTTAGAGAAACTAAAAGTTTTAAGTGCAACCAAATGAATCCAGAGACTCACATAAATCATTTTATACAAGGGAGAATGATTTGTAGTAGGTGAAAATACTCGAGTAGGCATGGCTGCCATGCCAACTCTTTTGTCCTTTTTAAAATATTTGTTAAAAGCTCCCTACTAATAATTGATTTATAAACTTGATACAACATTTTGCTAAAACATAGCTCCCATCCAAAATCGAAAGGAAACATTTCTGGATTATTTGAGGTTTGTTCTTGGGTGAAATCCTTCCAGAATCTTCTGGACGTTGCTTCAAATCTGAAAAAGATAAGGAATCAGATTTGAACTAGAATCTGAATACTCAAAATCTCAAAACAGCCCTTGGAAATAAAGGCTAAACAATTTGTGGTTCTTGGGATTTTGGGGCGCTACAGCAAGAATGGGGTTCGTATGATTGGGCTCATTGAGAAGTTGGTGAACCTCGATCTCAAACTTTCACACGAGCTGTCTGTGGATTTGTTGCTTCTCTCCCTTCCTCCTGCGTTCGATGGCTTTCTGGTGAACTTTAACATGAACAAGCTGGAGGTCACTCTTGAGGAGCTGGTCAACATTCTAGTTGTGTTTGAGGGTGTAAGGACCCACCAAGCTCCCTACAGTGGAGACCCTGGAGGGTGAACCCATACTCATAGGACTACCCATACCCGTGGAAGAGTAGCTCAAGTGGTACCAGGGAAGGTGAACTTTGGGTAATAAGCCTGGTGACCCGGGTTTGATTCCATGGGGAGGCAGTTTAACCACACTTCCAGGGGTGTGGGTAGTCCTATGAATATGGGTTCACCATCCAGGGTCTCCACAGTAGGGAGCTGGGTGGGTCCTTACAGAGGGAACCATAAAGAAGAACAATCCGCTTCTCTTAATGGGATTGTCTTCCTTTGTGATGAATGGGAGGCGCATAAAGGCAAAGGCAAAAAACGTTCTGCCCCAACCAAGGGGACCTCGGCTAACAATAATTCCAAGGCAAAGTCTTCCAAGAATTCCAAGGTAAAGTCTCTCAATACTACTTCTTGGGTACTTGATGCCGGATGTTGATCTCATATCTGCAATGATTTGCAGGTAATGACAAGAAGCAGAAGCTAAAGGAGGGTGAGACCCAACTAAGGCTACGGAATGGATCAAGGGTTGCTGCGAGGCCATTGGAGACTTTTTATTGTTTTCCCATAATTATTTTGAGTTATTTTTTAGAGATTTTTTTTTTACAGAATTTGATTAAGAACGTTATTTATATTTCTATGTTGTATAGGGATGGTTATTCTTGTACTTTTGCTAATGGGATTTTTAACATTTACAAGAATGAATATTTTATTGGATTTGGTGAACTTGAAAACAATCTATAACTTAAATTAAAAGATACTCCTCTTCATAATATCGAGACTCAGACAACAACGATTAAAATGAAGCACAATAATCAAAATCCCGAACAACTATGGCACGTTAGGCTACGTCATATATCCTTATGAAGGATGAAAAAATTGCTGGGAGATGGGATTTTGAAATTTCAAAAATCAACTCCCTGCCTACTTGTGAGTCCTGTATGAAAGGAAAAATGACTAAAACACCTTTTCGAGGTAAGCCTGAGCGTTCGCATGGATTTTTGTATTGATCCACACAAAAGTGTGTGGCCCACTTAGTACCAGTACTAAGTATGGGCCCACCTACTTCATTAACTTTAATGATGATCATTCTAGGTATGGGTATTAATTTAATGAAGCATAAATCTGAATCCTTCGAAAGGTTCAAGGAATTCAAGAGTGAAGTAGAAAACCAACTTGGTAAAATTATTAAAGCACTTTGATCTGATCGAGGTGAAGAGTACTTAAGCACAGAGTTTTTAGATTATCTCAAGGATAATCAGATTCTCTCTCATTTAATATCTCCAGGGACAGCATAGCTAAATGGTGTAGTGGAGCATCGTAATCGAACCCCGATGGACATGGTTCAATTTATGATGGGGTTTACTGAGCTTCCACCCTCATTTCGGGCTATGCGCTCGAAACGAAGATATTGTTGTTGAACAATATCCACACTAAAACCGTGGAAAGACTCCATATGAGATATGGATGGGCAAACCGTCCAAGTACTTGTACTTGATAATGCCGGGCCTCTGACCCAGTTGAACCAGAAAGAAGGTAAATTGATTTGGTCTGAGGAGTGTGAGTCGAGTTTCTTATTGCTGAAAGAGAAGTTGACTTCAGCACTTGTTGGCTTTGCCTGCAGGTTCAGATGGTTTCGTGGTGTGCTCGGATGCTTCGTTGAAATTTACTAGGTTGTGTTTTGATGAAGAATGGGTGAGTGATAGCTTATGCATCGCGACAGTTGAATCCGCATGAGACTCGCTATCCAGTTCATGATTTGGAGTTGGCGGCCATTGTTTTTGCGTTGAAGATTTGGCGTTATCACCTCTATAGTGAGTAGTTCATGGTGTACACCAAACACAAGAGCTTGCAATATGTTTTTACACAGTCTGACCTGAACATGAGACAACATATGTGGATGGAGTTGCTCCAGGACTTTTTTGTGAGATTTAGTATCAGCCAGGGCGGTGAACCTTATTGTGGATGCTCTGAGTTGGAAAGTACAGTTCGATGCTAACATCTCCGAGTTTTTTGAAAGTCCAAGAGCACCTAGGTACCTCAGGATGGAGATTTCAGGTAGGTGACGACTATTTTGTCGTTTCTTCTTTGCAGGTCGAACCACAGATTGTCCCATAAATTAGAGCAGAGCAAAGGACCGACCGTATGTTCATGAGTTGAGATTAAAGTCTCGAGACGGTCAGACAGATGATTTTGTTGTGTCTTCTGATGGATGATTGAGATTCCGTGGGAGGTTAGTGGTTCCTAACCTGATAGATTTGAAAGAAGAGATTCTGAGGGAAGCCCATTTAGTCGCCACAGTATCCATCCGGAAACCAGGAAGATGTACCATGCCTTGAAGGCTGACTTTGGTGGCAAGGCATGAAGAATGATATCGCTGATTTTGTGACGCGATGTTTGAACTGTCAACAGGTCAAGGCGGAGAGGATGATACCTGGTGGTATGTTGTAGAGTTTGGACGTGCCGTGGTGGAAATGGGAACACATTGTGATGGACTTTGTGACCCATTTTCCTCGTTCTAGCCAAGGATGTGATTCGATTTGGGTGGTGGTTGATCGACTGTGTAAGTCAGCTCATTTCGTTTCCTATGCTATGACATATT
This sequence comes from Dorcoceras hygrometricum, assembly GCA_001598015.1. Taxonomy (NCBI): domain Eukaryota; kingdom Viridiplantae; phylum Streptophyta; class Magnoliopsida; order Lamiales; family Gesneriaceae; genus Dorcoceras; species Dorcoceras hygrometricum. Next base: position 87,429 of record KV011264.1, read on the forward strand.
CTTTGAGGAAAATGGCGAGGCTGTATATTGACCATGTTAGATTGCATTGTGTGCCAATGTCGATAGTTTCAGACAAAGATCCCCGATTTACTTCCAGGTTTTGGAATAGTTTGCAGTCAGCTTTGGGATCGAACTTGGCCATGATTACAACTTATCACCCCCAAACTGATGGTCAATCTAAGAGGACCATTCAGACGCTTGAGGACATATTGAGAGCTGTTGTGATAGATTTCAGTGGTGGTTGGCAAGAATCCTTGTCCTTGGTGGAGTTTTCTATAATAATAGCTACCAAGTGACTATCGGAATGGCACCTTTTGAGGCTTTGTATGGAAGGAAATGAATATTTCCTATTTGTTGGGAAGAAGTTGGAGAAATACAGTTGGCAACAGCTGAGTTTGTGCAGCACATGAGAGACTAGGTTAGGCTGTTTCAGTAGAGAATGAAAGCAGCACAGGATTTTCAAGCCAGTTATGCTAACAGGAGGCGTAGGCCTTTGGAGTTTCATGTTGGTGATCGAGTGTTTCTGAAAGTTCCTCCTTTTCATAGCACGATGAGGTTTGGACTTAAGGGTAAGTTAGCACTTTGTTACATTGGGCCGTATGAGATTTTTGAGCGGATTGGATCATTGGCGTACCGTTTGCACTTGCCTCCTGAGTTTTCTACGATGCATGATGTGTTTCATGTGTCTCTGCTGTGGAAGTATGAGCCTGATCTGTCCCATGTGATGAGTGCCGATGAGGTGGAGTTGGACCGGACCCTGAATTATATTGAGTATCCAGTGTAGATTCTGGACAGGAAGGAGAAACAGATCAGAAACAAGACAATTCCGTTTGTGATGGTTCATTGGAGTAGACATTGGAGAGAAGAGGCTACATGGGAGTTGGAAGCAAAGATGCGACAGGATTGGCCCCATCTGTTTGAGAACGCATCTATTTACTCTATGCACTCTAGACTTTCCATGTGATTATTGTGTATTTCTGCTATTTTGTATAATTTTCTGCTGAATTTTGGTTGGAATTTGATATAGGAGTTGCAGCTTTGTTGGCAACCCAGGCGTGAGCTGATCTGAGTGCATGGTAGTCTATGATGATGCGTGCTGATATGGGTATAGCGTGCTGGACAGTGTTTGTTGATCTGATGAACAGTACCGGACTGGATCGAGCCGTGCTGGCGGAATCATTCGTTCTAAGTTGTTCGAGCTGCGGGGTGATCAAGCTGTGCCGAGCTGATCGAGCTGCATGCTGATCTGGGTGCGATCTGAGCTGATCTATTAGTGTTGTGCTGATTCAGAGGAAGTTTGCGTCCTAAGCAGGATTCAGCTCAGAGGAGGCCTGCTACTTTAAGGTGGAGTCAGCTCGTAGGAGGTTTGTTGCCCGAATTGGTGTCAGCTTAGAAGAGGCCTGAGTATCCCAAGCTGGTATCATCTCGGAGGCTGAGCTATCCTTAGCTCTATTTTAAGACCAGTATGGTGAATTATTATTGTCGGTTTGAGTAGGCTGAGCTGTTTGTTCTAGGTTGCAAACTGTTGAGTGCCCCGAGCTGGTTTTCTTTGGGGTTTTTGAGTAGATTGTGACATGTTGTAGTTTGTATGGATTGTAGGATGTCCTATGATAGGATCAATATGGCTCGAAAAATAGCTGTAGGAGTTCAGAAGGGGGGTTGAATGAACTCCTAGTATTTTAAATTTTCGAAACCTTTTTAAAATAAGTTTTACAAGCACCCGCTTAACTTAAATCCGAGTTACCAGATTTAAAATATCTCAGTCCAAATGCTGACTTCTTGGCTAACAATATATGTGCGGAAATAAGCCAATCAATCAGTGAACAGTGTACAGTAAATAAATGCAGTAATGTAAAAGTTTAAGGGATAAGAGATTTGTTTATGGAAGTTCGGATATTAATATCCTACGTCTCCCCTTCTTCCTTTTCAGGAAGTTTCCACTAGAAGATTTGATGGTTACAGGCCTTCTGTAAACACCCAGTCACCGAGCCTTGCTCGAGGTGAACTCCTAGCAACACCAAACAATAAGCTGACGCAGCTGCTGTTTACAACACTTAGTATTTTATTCTCAAACGGCTTTGTGAAGCACGTTTGTTACAGGCTCAACAATGAATGAAACAATGAAATACAAATCTATTGAGGCTGTAAATCTTCTGGTTTCTAACACTGAAAACTCGATTACACAAGGTAACCAGAAGATGAACTCGAAGGTATTTTCTGTGAAATCTGGATTGACTGTTCTTCGAGTTTGAGAGCTTTTAGGTAAGTGATGTTCGTAGACAAGTGATAAGCTCGAGAGTGATGAAGATTTTGAATAACAGAGTGTTGGAGAGTGTAACAGCCGAGAGCGAGAGAGAGAGCTTCTTAAATTCAAATTCCAGCTCTATATATACTCTTCGTTCACAACGGTCATTTAATTTCTCTAAGGAAACAAAATCCTTTTTAATAAATGTCCATCGCATATTCTGCTCCACTACAATGGTAAATTGCATTTCGTCATAACCAAATTGTCGTCTTTCCAAATTTGTGCAAACACCGTATAACGTCCTCTGTATACTACGTACTATTTACCTAAAATAGTACTAACAGTGTCTCCTTAATTCCAGGCAATTGTACGATCCAATATTCACCATTGATTCTTCCCAAATTGAATATATGATCGCTTTTGAATCTGTGCGTTGATTGCGCCTGAAATCTCTTTTCGTTAAAACAGTTCTTTTCTTTTCTGAAGAAGACGACTATATCATCGCTGAGTAGCTGTCACTGCTGAATAGATAAAGCTATTTGAATATATGCAACAGCTGAGTGCTTTAACACTTGAGTTATTCCAACAGCTGAATACTTTGTAACATTTGATTACAACTACTGAGAGATTGTCTTGACAAATGAATTAATCCCTTTTTGTAAATTGACGAAGACAATGTATATGAACATTGCTTAACGGCTGGTTGTAACGATTGAGGGCTCCAACGTCTGATTGCTAACCACGACTGAATTCATTCAAAACCCAACGTCTGAATCCTAGCGCTAAACCAAACTCTGTCGTTTCAACTTATCCAAACGACGTAATTTTGCTAACGTTTAGAAACACGTTAACACCTGAATGATTGCGTCTGATATCACAACAACAACTGAATACTTCCACTCAATAACTGACATCTGAGAGTCAACCCGACGTCTGAAATGAACTTAGCTCCAAATACGTAGCTGATAATCTTCAAGTCTGTCTGTCCAGATGTTATCTTTAATACTTGTCTTATTTGTTATCACCAAAACTAATAAATTTTATCTTAACATCCTAAGCTGTTGTTACCATCCAGTGCCCAAGCTTTTTGGTGGGTATGTGAACTATTTAAGCCTGAGTTCGGTTGAGGTAATTGGTAAGATTGTACAAGTATGGATGGAGCACGTATTTATAGCTTTCGGAGAGTATGATTATCTGCTATGTTCTTGAATGTGTTGTGCTGATTTCCTGCATACATTTGATATATTATTGTGCATCTATATTTGGCATCGAGCATATGCATTCATATTGGGCCCTGTGATCTGTTGATAGCCATTGATCTGATGCTCTATTTTGAGTTCTACTCTCTTGATGTGGTGTTGTGTTACACACTCACGATGGAGTGCACTGAGGATGCACCGAGTCACTCTCGCCCCTCCAGATGAAGTGGCCTGGATAGATGGTGGCGGTTGATTGTAGTACATGTTGGCATTCCGTTTCGGTTGGTCGGGTATAGCCCGTCTTCGTGTCGACGATGAGCCACATATATTTTCCATTGGGCATGCTCGGGTAGCACCTGAATCCCTGATGACGTGGCCACAAGTTGATGATTACCATTTTGATTGGCCTCTGGTGTTGATATCCGGTTTCTTGCCACCGGATATGCATAGCATAGAACTTTGCATATTTCATACATGCTTCGTCAGTTGTTGTATGTTGATCTCAGTACTTGGGTTTGACCCTTCCCTTTGGGACTGTTTGTTGTGTATTTGGATTTCAGTTATCCAGGTGGATCAGCTGCGCCAGGAGGTGCCTCGGCTAGCATAGCCCCTTAGGTGTGATCGAGTCATTTCCATGGGATGCCATGTGTGGTTGTTGTATATTATACAACTTGATACTGTGTTATTGGATATTTTTTTATATGCATATTGTTTTGTCTGGGAGATTGGATACTGTTATTTGTTTGGCTTCCGCATGACATGGGAGCAGGTTAGCTCTGCATGTGTATATTGGTCATTTTTCAAGAACTAGTATCTATATTTTGAGTATTCTATTATTTTAAATATTGTTTTCATTTCAGGCCAAAGAAAAATTTTAATCCACTTTCTAAGCTTTCGTTGTTATCGTTTATTGCGTGCTTATTTGATAATTAAGTGCACCAGTCCTGATAGTAAATCCTTACACATATTCGTACTCCCTGTGTGGATATAGTATGGAGACATATGTGCCTCAGTCATGAGGTCAGTCCTCAATGAATATGTGTTAGGACCCAAAAAAAACCTCTATACCTTAATATGCCATCCTACATGGTATAAAGCAAATGAACCTTGGACTCTCCATCTATCTCTACTTCTGCAACTGCTGGTCAGCCGCCTGTACACTGTTTATGTGGTCTCTCTGAATGGACTGCACCATGAGGGTAGAATTGTTTCTAGACTGACTTGTTTTATTAGACCATTTCAGTTTGATTTTTTTCTAAATTGACTTCAAACTATTTGTATCATAAGGTTACTATGTTACTCCAATCTGTTTCGTTCTGAGCTGTTATATCCTGTAAGTTTTTTTGCGATCTGATTTACACTAAGTTATTTTGTGTTGAACGTCCAAACGACCTTATTAAAATTATTGTTTGCCAGCCCGTGTGAGATCAGATTAAGTACTTACCATCAGTCTTACCATTGCAATCCCTGATTTTTTTCGACTCGTCATTGGTTTAGTCCAAGAGGGAGGCAATTCAAGAGATCTATTTCGAGTCCTTTGAGTTCGGGTGGTTATAGTGGAACAAGTCCGAGAGCAGCACTCTGTGATCAGTGCAGAGGCAAGCATCGGTCCTCTCAATGCATTGGAGTGCGAGGCGCTTGAAATATTTGAGTTCAGGTTGGACACTTTGCTAGGGTGTGTCCTGCCAGGGGACAACAGTCAAACCTGTTGCAGCATGGTTCGACTAGAAGTTCTTTGAGATGACTGTATCTTCCTTTCAGTCCCAGTGATCAGGATTTCAGCTGTCTTCTAGGTTTAGAGAGCTTTATTTGTCTTAGCAACCGAGACTTCAGCAAACTCAAGTGGATGCGATAACTGAGGAGCAAGCTGATTTTATGTCCGAAGGAGTTTTTGTAGGTAGTTGTTCTATTCTTGTTAACACTGTGTGAGTTTAGTTTGACACGAGAACATCACACCCGTTTGTACTTGCTTGTCTTTGCGTGGTGCGTGGGTTGGTTTCTACCCCACCTTGTTGTGTGATGTGGTGTCTTTGTTACTCCTATTGGTGTGAGGTAGTTGTCCCGTGAGTAGTGCTGAGCCACTTTGAGATGTGATTTATGAGCCGAGGTGTTGGATCTGTTTTGACAGATCCTAATTAAGTTTTGAATTACACAAAACCTGTTATTGTGATTCTAACAATTCTACTTAAGCGTACAGATTTTAGGTACGAAGAAGACGATCAGCAGCAGCTATATTTGTTCAGCAGTTGGTTCGCTATATAAACAATCAGCAGTTGGTTTGGTGTTCATGGAATCAGTAGTTGAATTAGCGATGGAGACGTCCAGAGTTGATTCAGTTGTTCGTAATCAGGCGATGGCCAAGTTGAATCAGCTGGAGCATGATGAACCAGCTGAAACGATGACAACCAGCTGAAGAGCTAAAGTGCGAAGCGAACCAGCTGGATCATGTTTTGAGAAGCTTGCTGGAGCATTAGATCGAAGAAGAAGATGTGCAAGTTATTGTTGACGAATATGTTAGCAGTAGTGTTTATAAGTACTGTTGATGAATCTATCAACAGTCGCTATTCAAGAAGCAAGAATCTACGAAGAATCGCGAACTGGAGCTGGAGCAATGAAGAAGATCAGCTGGAGCGTAATTTGTAGATGACATCAGCAGTGACGTCATCATTCAGCAGGAAGGTACAGTGATCAACAGGAAGATTCAGCAGATGAGAAGAGGCGCTAGATATGGTATGAGCTGTGATGACATCAGCCTTGATGTCATCACAATCAGCAGATGAAGCGAAGCGCAAAAGCTGAAGCGACGTCGTGTTGAGAATAAGCAGATGAAGCGAAGCGCAAAAGCTGAAGCGACGTCGTGTTGAGAATCAGCAGATGAAGAGAGACGTTAAAGAGAAGCGACGTCGTAAAGGAGGAAATTCAGCAGAGAGCTACTGTACATCAGCAGATGCTATTTGGAGATATCAATTGCAAAACGATGTCGTTTACATAAGTTGATACGACAGCGTTTTGCTCTTGCGATAAAGATTCAGCAGGAAGACTTTGCGTTGATATTTCAGCAGAAGAATCAGTCGCAACACAAAGAGTTCCAGACGCAATGTTTTGAGCATCCAGACGCAAGAAGATTCAGGCGAAGCATTTGATGTATCAGACGCAAGCAACAGCAGCATCCAGTCGAGAGCTTATTTGAATCAGCTGTTGCTAATCAACCAGTCGCAAGCTTTGCATATTCAGTCGACTTGGTTCCCAGGCGCAAAGAATTGAAGAAGGAGCAAAGCGCAGCAGTCGTAGGAATAAATCAGCAGCGAAGCAGTTGACGAATTATCAAAGTTGGATGTCAACTGCTGAGCTCAATTCAAATGGCGAAAGCGACAGAAGCCTGTAAAAGAAAAGGACGCAAGTACTGTTCTTCTGTTGGTACTTTACAGAGGAGCGTTGCACTAAAATGGAAAGTAGACAAGATAGCCTTCTGAAGCGCTGAACAGTTTTGGAAGCTTTCCAACGGGAAGAATTTCTTCAGAGGCTATATATTCGAGGCAACGCCCATTGAAGAAGTGTTCCACAGAAAGAGAGCGAGACGCTGAGTGTTCTGCTTAGTGTTCGTTCAGTTGGTGCTACTACATACTGTGGTAGAATTACTTTGAATATACAGTGCACCAACAGAGGGAAAAAGAAGAGATAGACGAAGCAATCGACCGCCATTAGAGAAGAGCTTTTCACGAGTGTTGATTGCTGAGTCTAGATTAGCTTGTTAGAGCATGTCCCTCGTGTGTGAGAAAAACAGAGAGTTTGAGAGCTACAATGTATCAATCTCACACACCCGGATTCATTCACATCTATCTTTGAATGAATCTCGAAATATGTTAACAGTTCCCGTCCAAGCATGAAGACGTTAAACTCTTGTGTATGTAGTCAGTCACACAGCTGCGGCTGTTGTGCAATTTGTGGAGTCTAGGAGTTCTCACAGCTGCTGGTTGTGGGATTGGGTCTGTACACGCAGTTGTAAGATCAAATCTTCTAGTGGAGCCTTCCGAGGTGGAAGAAGGGGAGATGTAGGATGTTGATATCCGAACTTCCATAAACAAATATGCTTTGTATCGTGCTCTGTTATTCATTCAGGAGTCTACTTACTTAGCACGCATTGCACGTTTACACATCAGCACGCACGCAATTCAGCACTTAGCATCGCATTTCAGCAGCACACAAGCACAAGCCTCGAACAGATTTATGTTGTACATAAATCTGTTTGAGCTGTTTTAAAATATAGGATTCAGTTCTGGTATTTTCCGCATGATTTTTAAATCATACCAGATCTGTCTCCGGTGCTCTGTTTATTGTAAATGTTCAAGAACAACGAGCTATTGCAGCTCAAGTTTGTATCGGCAGCGCGCAAAACTCTTTCAAAGGCTTTTATCAAACGCGCGGCTGCTGATCTTCTTTTTGATCCTAATTTTATTATAAACGGACCAACACGAGGTTAGATGTGAGACTTGAAAGTAATTAAGATTAATTTGTTGGAATTAATCGGATTTTAGAGATTTCTGGTGGGTCAGATTTCTCATTTTAAGCATTCTGGAAGTTTTCGTATTTTTGAGTTGTGAGATCTGGTTGTGAGATCTGGTT